>CAUYSK010088343.1:0-34069 GCA_963575035.1 Avahi laniger | reverse complement strand
ATAGAGCTGGAACACATTCTCCCAAGCAAAGTATCCTAAGAATGGAAAAACAAGCATCACACGTGCTCACCATCAAATTGGTATTAACTGATCAACACATAAGTGCACATATAAGAATAACATCTATTGGATGTTGGGCAGGGGGGAGGGGGGACCTGGTTAGTGGACTTTTACAAATGAGGGAGCCCAGGGCTTCATGCCTCCCCACCGAAGCCCCAGAAGCAAATTGATAATAGGGATTCGATTGGTGCCAAGGTGCAGGGACAGAAGCAGTCTGGAGGAGTGGTGAGGCAGCCGTTGGCAGGTGGTGACTGAAAACTTCCCACAGCGGGCCCAGGGGACAGACCTAGGCAAGCAGCAGGAGCACCAGGAGCTGTTCCAAAAGTGACAGAAACTCACTTCTGAGGGCACCACTAAGCTCCTGCTGGATGAATACCAGGGCCTGGTGAAGCATTCAGGAGACTGCCACCATTGCGGAGCAGTTCGCTTTAAAGTTCAGGCCTCAACAGACCTGCACATCATTACAGCATTGGCAAGAAGAAAGCTACTAAAAGTGAATAAAGCCGTATAGGCTGATAGGACTCCAGGATGTTCAGAGAGAATTTAAATTCTCCACAGCAATGAGTATGGATATGTGCAGGATCTACGTGTCACTAATGATATTGTACAACTGACTATGGATGATAGTTGCATTTGAGTGGCAGGATCCTGAGACTGGGGTGGCATTGCAATGCTGCTGGACTGTTAGGGGCTTTAAAAGGGCTCTCCTGCTCTGTTTGATGGGAGCTTAGCAGGGGACTTGTGGAACCTGCAATTGGACAGATTTGCAAACAGCAGGTTAATACACACATTGAGAACATGATGACTTGATGGATTTGGTGGAACCTCATCTGAGAGGACCCCGTTTGCAACTAACTGTTTATGTGCTTGGGGTGGTCCAAGGACAGAAAGGTGACCCACTACACAGGGAGCCCAACACATGGGGGTCCACCCTTTTGATGATTGGCAGCTTCACTCAGATGCCTAAGCTTGTGTTGGTAGATACCTTTTTAGTCTGGGTAGAGGCTTGTCCTATCCAAAGGAAAGAAAAGAGCATCTGAGGTTACCAGAATCCTTCTGGAGAAACTCACTCTGAGATGGGCTCCTACCAGGAGCTGGCAAGGCCTTCTCTGAGTTCCTGCACATGTATAGTAACAGACCTCAGAGGATGACAGGATGATGGGCATCAAAAGTCCAGGGAAAGAGGCCAAGCAAATGGAAAATAACATGCTGGTGATGGAGACCGTGGACAGAGAGTGACAGAGACAGCTCAACAGCTCAAGGTATCACTCCATGACAGTGCCCATCAGGGGACTCTGTGCTTCCCTCCACCTATACCTGGATCTACTGCACAATGTCCTGTGGTCGCCCATAAACTTCTTTGAGTGGACCCCCAGTGGGAACCTGGTGAACCGTTTCTCCAAGAAAGCTGGACACTGTGGACTCAATGATCCCATAGGCCATCAAAATGCAGATAGGCTCCTTTCCTCCATGCAGAATGATAACGGACCCTCCTTTGTCACAGAGGTAACCCAACAAGTAAGCAAAGCCCTACACCCAGAATAGAAATTATATACATCCTGGAATTGATAGGAAACCCACCGAAAGTGAGATAGGGTATTGCCACTTGCCCTGAGGATAAGGGTGGCCCTTTAGAAACAGGCTTAAGTTAAGCCCCTAAAAAACAATTTATGAGAGACCCTTCCTAACACCCCGAGGTAAATATGGTAATATAACCATTAGTAAAAAAAAATAGAATAGAGCAATATGTCAAATGAGTGAGTCAGGTGCTAACTACTACACATGAGTTTGCCTCTTTCAGGTCCCTGCCTCAGTTGGAAGCAGAGAAGTGGAAGGGACCCTATGAGGTGCCTTAACAACTTACATCTTGTTAAAAACTGTCATAAGTGAAACCTCGGGTCCATCATACAAAAGTAAAGAGGTGTAGCCTCCAGTGGAAGGGGCAGCCTTCAGGTGATCTGAAGTATCTGTTTGAGAAAAAGAAAAAAAAATGAAAATGTTGATATTTTTGCTAATCTTTCTTTGGTTATTTGTTCTGCCTAAAGGATAGAGGGACAACTCCTTAGTGAGGATTTTCCCAGGCTATCACCTCTTCTTTTGATATGCCTTGCTGCTGGGTGTGTTATCCTAAACCTCATTTGGTGCAAGTATTTATAAACATAAATTCTGAATTTGCAGAAGCCAGTCTCTCGGATCACCTACGGATACAAGATCTGTACTCAGAACTTCCTGTCATCCTCTGAGATCTGTTCCTGTACATGTGCAGGAACTCAGAGAAGGCCTTGCCAGCTCCTGGTAGGAGCCCATCTTGGACTGAGTTTCTCCAGAAGGATTCTGATGATAGCTCTGTACTCAGAGGCCCCATGTTTCTTTTCTAGCCCAGTTCTGTATCGGACATTGTGTGCAAGGTGACAATCCATTTCACCTTGTCAATCCTCATGGTTACAGTTATTGTTTATGCCTTTATCCACCTGATAATCTGTACCTTCCATCTAAAACATTGCCACAATTCAGCAGGAAGTAGATTTATGACTACGTTGTCCCTCCTCCCATAGATATGGAAGGGTAAAATTGACAATGAGGGCTATGTACCAGAGAAAATGGCCTGAAAAAGGGCAAAAATGTTTTCTGTCTCTTCAAAACCCCCTTACCCTTTTTGAGAACTAAAACCTATATCTCTGCCTCAGGCCAGTGGTTGGGAGGGTCAGGGGAGTGTCCTTTGTTCTTTGTGCTACAGGAGATGACTCAAGGGAATTGTCCAGGCAGAGGTCATGAGATTGTCTTAGCTGAAGATTGAATGAATCAGAACCTTTAAAAGCTCTGTACTTCTGCTCAGAAGGAGGACATTGGTACTTTAAGATAGGAGTCTGCCAATCTTCTCATTTGCTGGTAAATTAATAAACTTCTTTTTCCTTCTCCTTAAAAAAAAATAATCATCATACCAGGACAATGGATATAAACTGGGAATGTCCAGAGGAAATCTTAGTCATAGCCCTTCTGAAGGTGACTACCAATGAATGTCCAACAAATTCCTCATCAAGTATAAACTGCTAACAGATTAAGATGTGTCTCTTTCTAGGAGTTGTGTTCTCACATGGAGCTTTGGGAGACCAAAGAGCCTTTAAGATCTAAAATAACATAGTTGTGACAAAAGAATTTAAGATACAAAGACTGGCTAGCAGTGGGGAAATTGGGAACAGGAAGTACCTTTTTGGGGCTCCTCAAATTCTACTAGTCAGGTGGTCACAATTATCTGCCAATCTTTTGGGGAGGTCAGTTGTTCTGGGTTCCTATGGACTCCTCCTTTGATGACAACTCTCTTTTTTATACATGAGTCATTCAAGTGACATATAACTGAAGCAGGTAAGCCATCTTTATAATTAGTGCCAGAAGATGCCCAGATTACAAACAAGGTAAATAGTTGGTGTTTGGTTTCCAGAGCTAATTTAACACCAGCAGATGGTGCTAAAATGTACAATTTCTCCCTCTTAAATATCTAAAATTTCCTTAAAATCACAAACTAGATAAATGTAGACACATTAACTAATTGCTCTGAAAAGCTCAGATGATGGTGACACTCATTACCATTTAGCTTTCTTGAACAGAACTCCACTTGAAACCTAGGGGGCCCTTCCATTCACGCCTCCAGGGTCCTTTCCAATGAAATCAGTTTTCTTCTAGTCAGAATCTCACCTAAAGGAAAGAAATTAAAGCATGGAAGATTTTTTTTGCCTCATATTTCAACCAGGAGGCAAAGTTCAACCACAGATCTATCTACATAGCCCGGTGAAAGATAATTGTTTGCTGCTTCTTGAGGTTTTCAGTGCCTTTCCTTCCCAGCAGAGTACCAGTCTTCAAAGAAAAAAAATAGTTCTTTTCAACTTATGACTCTTTCATCATAGACATAGAACATTAGTGCTTGTAGGGCACTTAGCAAACATGCAAGCCAGTGACTTTGCAACTATTTTTAGCACCATAATAATTTTTTTTCAAATGAAATCTTTCATGGAAGCCTGATATATAAAACAGATACAAGCTGACCTCCTCTGTTGGAGTGTGTGTTGGGGGTCTGCATCTCTGCTCACTTGGCCTCTCCTTGCCTTTCTCACTCTTGAGGTAGCCCTTGAGTCATGTGCTCAGTCATACCCTTGAACCTGAACTGCAGGGATCCACAGAACAGTTTGAAATCTATGATTGCATTTCAGTTTCCTCATTTACGTACTGGGAAATTGATTCCAGTGAGGGAAAATGTCAAAGACTATGAAAGATGAGTGGAGAGGCCCGTTGGTCGGGTCAGCAGGACCAGAGTCCATGTGCACAGAGCATGTAGTGGAGTTCTATTTCTCTGGGGCCTCTTGTGAATAGATGTAGACATACACACTGGTCTACTATAACCATATTGGTATTTCTAGAGCTCCTTCAGCTTATTCCCCTGGGAGGAGTATAACCTCCTCCCCCTTGATGCCAAGGACACCCTTGGAGAAAAATACCTTGTGACCCTCTGGGTATAGGTGGTATAGGTGGTATATTTCTTTGGGTTTAGCCCAAAGAAATTTGTGAAATCATCCACTTAGCTTAAAGCATCCTAATCTTACCTTTCTGTGACTTTTTTCTTCTTTAGGTACTTGGACTTTTCTGCTGTTTAAGATGCTAGTCAGCAAAAAAGGCCTACTGATGTTATTCAGGTCAAGATGCTCCCTTCAGATGCTCTAAATTCAACCAAATTGAGCTTCTATCTTTCTTTTATGTAGTGCAAGCTCTCCTTCCTTTGGATGGAGATGCCACTCCCCAGGGACCCTTAAGTTTTGGGGAATGTGACTCAGAGAGACATCTAATGATCTGTGCTTTCTCAGTGAAGACAGAAATTGAGGTTTTGAAGTAGGTTACACCTGTACCAAGGGTTACTGGGGAAATAGGCTTTCAACGTATGCTTTTTGGCTTCTTGTCAATAAACCTTTGTCAGGTTCTCTTAAACATGGTGCCAGATGATTTCAGGGCCTAAGGTGAGTGATGTTCTCCACAATGTGAATGGTATTCCCTGGAGTCGTGTGACCCGCAAGTACTGAGGATGATGTTAATTATCATCTTAACAGCCCTGAGTACTGGGAGAGTGCATTCTAACATGCATGTGTTTGTGCGGGAAAACCATGATTATTAGGACCAAAAGGGTCCTCAGAGATTACTAGTTCAACCCTGTGACTTTACAGATGAGTTTAAAAAGCTCGCAGAGTAGAAAGGGCTTACTTGAGGCCACATAAATGAGGGCAGAATTGGGACCAAAAGCCAGGCTTCCTAAGTCCCACTGATTGCCTTCACTGCTGCACATGCTGCTCTTCTACAGTGGGAAACGAAATTCCATAAATGCTCCATAAATGGCACTAAACTATTTGTATTTTCCACTTGTCTTTTAAAGGGTGAGAAACAAAATGGAGGGGGTTGCTAGAGGAGATGGGGAACCTGGAGGGGTTAGGGACCCTCCCCTGGATTCATTGTATCAACCCAGGAACACCTAGGCCCAGGTGTGTCCTGGAGCCTTTGCTTGGAGTGAGGTCCCTGGAAAAACAGGCTTGAAAGCTTAATAGGAAGAATGTGGACATGTAAAAAAAATCTACCTCATTGCTCAGCAAACTATAAGACCACCCTCAGTGGTGATGGATAAAACCCAAACGCTGGCAGATTTTCTTCTCATCGCAATCAGACTTGAACACCCGAGATAACTTAATATACTGAAATAATGCAATTAAGCAGGCTCCTCGGGCCCAGCTTCCAGTCTCACTCACTTTAACAAATATAATTTGGGTGACATCATGAAAAACAACATTCTTCTTGTGAGTGGATGTAGATTACAAGAAAAATGATCACATGGCTTAGCCTTGGCAAGCAGAGGGAAAGCACTAAATTTGGCCCTTACGAAAATGTGTTCTGTAAATGTCTGGTGCTTACACAAGTGATAGGGCTTGTTCAAAACTGTGTGTGTGTGTGTCTGTGTGTGTGTGTGCATCCACATGTGTGTGCACACATGCATGCATGTATCTGCCCATGAATGTCACCCTGACCTGTGGCACCCTATTAATTCTAGATTGTGCATTTACGTTCATCAGCTCAGCTCTCAAAACAATCTTATTTATCCAAACCTCTTGTTCTATAGATGCTAAAAACTGAGATTGAGAACTGGGTGGCGACTTGTCTAAGGTCACGGAACACATCAATGACAAAATTTGGGCTAGGACATAAGTCTCCTGACTGCCAGCCTGTACTCCCTCCGTACCCCCTTACTTAGCACTGGGCTGATGTGACTGGGACACCACCCCCAGGAGACATCATAGTCAGCCTTGGTCATACTTCTATAAAAACTCATCTATTTTCTTTGCTTCAAACAGTGGCTTTTGCCTGTTGTTCTTGAAACAATGTCTTTTACCATAGCAACGAGGATTGTCTGGAGTCTGGAGCAGTCCGTATTAAGCTGCAAAAGCCTCTTCTGCTCTGAAAAGAAATCCTTAGTGAGGCAGAAAGGTGGGCAGGAGAGCAGTGTGTATATAGCCATACCAGGCCATGTGCAGAATGGCCCAGATCTGAAGGCATATGATCATTTGAAGTAGCTGACAGTGACAGAAAGGGAGTTTGATATGATCATTGTGGTTGATTTATTAAGTGCTAACACTATGTCAGGTATGTTGATGTAGTGGAAGAATGCAGCTTTTAGCATCTGACTGTCCAATTCAAATTCTACCTGGACCACTTGCTAGAAGTGTGATCTTGAACAAGTCATTCCAACTCTCTGAGCCTCAGTTTCATCAGCTACTAAATAGGAAGAGTAATAGTACATCCCTTCTAGGGTTATTGGGAGGGATTTAGATAAAATGATATATGTAAGGTGTCTGAACAGTTTCTGGTGTATAGTGAATATGAAATAGGTGTTATCTGCCTGCTGTGTTGAATAGAGAGTTGAAGATGTAGTCTCTGACTTTACAGAAGGTACAGCCTAAAAAAGGACATAAGCCATGTACTCAAATTACTTTTGTATCCCTTTGGATCTCTGTATAAGTGGTAAACACCATTCATTGCCTATCCAATATCCTTTCCTTAATTTCTTCTACACTAAAAAACCCCTGACTTTATATGGGGCTGTGATATGCTCACTTGATTTATTGAGTGTCTTTGCAGATGAGGGTAATCATGTGATGCAGTTCTGGGCACTAAGATGTACATGGAAGTCTACTGGGTGGGGCTTTAGGGAAAATAATTGTTTTCTGGAATAAAAGGGACGAATCTGGCTGGCTTGCCTCATTTAGCCTTTTCTTTTTCCTTCCCAGAATGCACATGTGACGTCTAGAGTTGTAGCAGCCATCTTGCAACATGAAATATTGTAGAGCTGCTGTATCTGTCCTGGACTTCATACCATCAGACTTCTGGTTTCATGAGAAAAGAAACTCCTTTCTTGTTTAAGTACCTGGACTTGGGTTTCTGTTACATGTAGCTGAACACAATCCTAACTGATATAGTAGGGTTTCAGAGATTTTTTTCAGGTACACTGGAATTTTCCATTAGAATTGAAGAAAACACAATAAATTATTCTTTAGAAGGTCCATGCTTTTGGAGGGAGCTGGGCAATTTCATTTGAGCCAGAACTGAAAGATATTCTCTAACCAGATATTTTAGCTCTTATTTCAACAAGAAGGCCTCTTAAGATACAGAAAGACATTGCAGCTGATGTTTGGGGCCTCTATCTTCAAGCAGGTCCACCAAGAATAATAATTTTGTAGTAGTGGTCATAGTGTCATCTTTGTTCCAGGTATTCTAAGGGGTTTAGTATAGGAGGTAAAAAGTGTGGTCAAAGCCTTGCTAGTGAACAGACCAGTAATAATGGGGCTAAGCAATGAGAAGAGAGGCTCACTGTTGAAAGCATCTTGATAATAGAAACTAGGGTTTATAAATAACAGGGAACACTCCTGGAGTTTTCTGGCTTTGTCCCTGACCAGCCTTCCTAGGGACCCAATCTCTTCTGAGGTACCTGGACACTCAGATAGTGAGGTGTTAGTAGCAAGCATCTTCTTTCAGGATAGCATTTGCTGTTTCTATACCCTTTCTCCTGGCCCTACTCCAAAGAGCATAATCTAAACTAGAAAGGGCTCAGTGTCTGAGGAAGGCATAGAGACAGAATATGAGAATTCAGATGCTGGGGAAACCCAGAAGACTTACTGGTAAAGATGGCATTAGAAATGGAACTTAAAGGATGTACAGTATTTGTACATGGGGAGAAAGTTGTGGAAGTAGGAAAAAGATATCCCAAGTAGAGGGGAAAAGAGTGAGTAAAAGCAGAGGTGGGCAGTGTGGTCTTGCATGATGAACAGGGCTTGATCACTTGGGGAAGTTAGAGACGTTAAGGAAACTTCAAAATGACCTTATAGTAGTCAACAATAATGTATTGTGTATCTCAAAATAGCTAGAAGACAGGATTTTGAATGTTCTTACCACAAAGAAATGATAAATGTTTGAGATGATGGATATGCCAATTACCCCAATTTGATTATTACACAGTGTTCACATGTGTCAAAACTCACACTGCATCTGATCAGCATGTAAAATTATTTTTTTGTTTTGAGACAAGGTCTTGCTCTGTCACCCAGGCTGGAGTGCAATGCCATGACCATAGCTCACTGCAGCCTTGAACTCCTGAGCCCAAGCAATTCTCCCACCTCAGCCTCCTGAGTAGTTAGGATGACAGGCAAACACCACCATGCCTAGCTAATTTTTCTTATTTTTTGTAGAAATGAGGTCTTTCTATGTTGCCCAGGCCAGTCTTGAATTCCTGGCCTCAAACCATCATCCCACCTCGGCTTCCCAAAGTGCTGGGATTACAGGCATGAGCTACCATGCCTGGCCATATGTACAGTTATTATATGTCAATTAAAAATAAAATAAAACAAAGAAACAATGGACCTCATGTAGCCTCACTCAGCTCTGGAGCCTTCCTTGGGGTTGACAATCTATTCTAGTTCTGGGTACTATGCAGATCAGATTGTGTCACCTCCTGCCCGATTCAAAACCACTGACAGCCTCTCCTTACATTTATATTAATAACAACATCTGCGTTCCATACTATGGAGTTAAAAATAATTTGCAGGTACTATTTGCAGTACTCCTGTAAATGTTCTTTAAGGAGAGGTCCCAAAGATTGGAGTCAGATTCCAAAAAGTACAGACTAAAAAACTAGGTGCCAATGCTCAGCAACATTTTAGAAATGATTGGTGAGCTGATAACTTGTGAGCATCTAGAAGAGAAAGTGATTACTAGGAGCTGGCCTATCAAAAGAAACTGGTTTCTTCCCCTAATGTGGTTGCTAGACATGAAGACAAAGAGAATGCATTAGTCATGGTGTATGTTGATTTCAGTAAATTTTCTCTGTGATATCTTTGTGGACAGCAGAAATATGGGCTGAATGATGAAACAGTACAAGATTCGTAATTTGAACCCAAACATGCTTTAGGTCAGGTTAAAGAAGATCTCCAGTGCCACATTGAACTGGATCCTTTTCTAGTCAACATTTTTTTTTCCTAGTCAACATTTTGATCAATGATATGGATGAAGACATAGAGAGTGAGCTGATCAAATTGCAAATGACAGAAAGATGGGAGAAAGAGCTAATATGTTGGATAGCAGAATCCAGATGTAAAAAATTCTTGGAAAAAAAAATTCTTGGACAGGCTAGAATAATAAGTCAAAACAAACACAGTGACATTAAATAGCAACGAAATAAGTCCTGCTTTGGCAATTAACTGCAAAAGTCTAAGACAGAGAGATCTGACTGGATTGCAATTCTTATGGTTAGACTTCAGAATTGTAGCTGACAACAAACTCAGTAGGAGCCAAAATTATGACATGGTTGCTAAAAAAAAACTATCACAATAGTAAGCTACTTTTTTGGTATGCAGATCAAAGGAGGGTTAGCTCCAAGGTACTCTGGACCTTGAGGGACTTCCTACCTGTGACTTTCAGAGAGAGCATCGTACTCTACTGGTTCTCCTACTGCTCCTATGGCTATTCCTCAGTCTCATTTGAGAACTCTTCTCCTGTCCCTTGAATGTTAGTTCCCCCAGGATTTCATTTTTGATTCTCTTTTCTTTTCATTCTGTGTTTTGTCCTAGGGAAAGCTCATCCAATTCTCATAGCTTTGGACATCTCCTGTGTGCAAAGAAGTCCCAAATCTATATGTCTTTTCAACATTTTCATTGTTACTACCCTAGTCCAGGCCTTTGTTATCTCTCACCTAGTCACTGAAGTAGCTTCTTAACTGGTCTTCTTTCTGTGCCAATCTCCTTGCCTTTACTCTACCTTCTACACAACCTCTGGAATTATCTTTTTAAGGCAGAGGCTAGATCCTGTCACTTCTCTCCCTTATAATTCCTAAATAACTAAATCAAAAATCCTTAACCTGGCATTTAAGAGCCCTCGCAATCTGGCCTCTGTCACTTTGTTGTGATGTCCTTTCTCATTACATTTCTCCAGGAATCCTACATATAGTCACTCAACATCTAGTAAGCACTGGGCACCAACGCTGTGGTGACTTCTCATTCAGCCACAGCTGATACTTCCCTGACTTCTCTGCCTTTGTGACCTTGCTTATATTCTTCTCTCAGCCTGGATTGATGTCGCTTATCATTTTTATCTGTTGAAATTCTAACTCATCCTTCAAGCCTTAGCTCCTATGCCACTTCCTCTGTGAAGTTGGCTATGATCTTCCAAACATATTAATCACTTAGCTCTTGCTTATACTTTATTATGTCATTTAATTCTTCCTGGTTGGTATTAAGGTTTGTTTTGTACATATCTGTCAATTCTCCTGGACTGTAAACTAAACGTTTAATTGCTATGCTATACTTCTAAGTAAATGTCTGTCTGTTAATTAAAGACAATAGCACTTGTGATGGATTCTGGTAAAGGGGATGGGAGGACAACCTCAGTTAAGGAGTATCCCACCTTTCTCTATTTCTGGGACCCAGCATGCTACATAAGAAGTGTGAGTCCTTCCCAGATGCTCTTCTTCTGTAACTTATCTGGTTGTATCTTTCTTCAAAACTTAGCTGGTGGATGAGGGAATGTTCCTGGAGAACGGAATTTGATCAATGCAATACAAGGGCTGCAATAAAGGCAAGCTAATGGGAATTGTCAACAGTGAGGGGCTGGCTTCCACTCTCTCTGAGGGATGCCAAAAACCTAATGAGTCTATTTGCAGGGAGGAGAAAAGAAGAAGGACACATTTGTACAGATGAGAGCCTTTCTCCTCCCTAGGATCTTTCTGTCCGCCAAAGGGCCCCTGGAAGGCTAGAGAGTACAGCCCCCCAGGATGCTGTGAAGGTGAGACTTTGGGACCAAGAAGGGTGAGGAAGTCTTCAATCTCTTTGGCATCAAGGGGAACTTTCCCTTCCCTCAGATTTAGATGTGGTTGCCTCTCCCATCTTCTCCTCAGAAAACTGTGTGGTCATCTCCCCACTTGCAAGCACTCTACTTTACTTTAAGGAATATTTTCCCTTAGCCAACTACCCCATAAAAGGGATCACAAAAAAGTTTATAAAGGGGTACTGATGACTGATGATAACTTAGTTGTTCTTCCTGGGACATTTTTCAAGAACAGTGATGGGGAGTGAAGAGTGAATGACGATGACTGGGAATTTCCCCCACAAATGGATATAACTTTGTTGTTTCTTTTGACTGTAAGCTTTGAGAAAGTGAAAATTAACTAAATCTTACCACTCAGAAAAAATGACTATATAGTGGACTTCCCAGGTGTTCTTCTTCTCTAACTTAGCTGGTTATAGAAGTTATCTTTCTCTTTACACAAATGTAAGCACACATATACATAACATACACAATTTTACATAAACGAGATTATAGTTTATATGCTATTAGAATTAATTTCCAAAAGAGCAGGGTCATGTTCTTGTTTTTCATTCTCTTCCCAGTGTCTAGAACAGTGCCTGGTACATAGTAGATGCTCAATAAACATATGCCTAATGAATGTATATTCCATTTTGAAATGTGCCTAAAAAAACCTGACCATGCGTCTTTCCATGTTAATATATATTAAGCTCTTAAAAAATGATCTACATTCAATTTAATAGAATGTAGAATATTTTATTTAAGCAGTTCCCTATTGATGGCATTAAAGTTATTTCTAAATTTTCACCTTTACAAGCAATGCTCATGCACAGTTTTATACCTGCAACTTTGCATGGTTCTCTAAGTATCTTTTCCTTAGGTTACATTCTTTCAATGGGAATTACTGGGCCAAAGGGGAAATGTATTTCAAATTTTAATAATTGGTAAACTTCGCTGCAGAAATGATGTGAAGATTTTTTGATTGACAAGGTCTTATATGACACAACTATCTACTTGTAAGGCTAGACCCAGAACCCTAGGGCTCATGTATATAAAACAACATGCATGGATATGTGTGAATAAGGGCAAAGTTAGGACAAGAAAAAGAAAGTGCATAACTAGGAAAGAAGTCACAAGGAACTGCTAAAATGATCAGATCATTGGAATTTCTCCTCTAAGTAAATTTAGTCCCACACCCAAAAGTAATTAAGCAAAAATAATAAATAAAAGAATACCATTGTTGACTCATAAAATTGGAGTAGATAATAGTATTCAGTATTAGTGAGGGTGTAGGAAATACACTATCATACACTGCTTGTGGGAATGAAAATTGGTACAACACTTTTAGAGGGCAATTTGACAATTTTCAAAGCTTTAAAGTTGTTTTTGCCTTTTAACCTGATAGTCCCACTTATAAGATTTTATCCTAAGCTAACTGTCAATGATGTGAACAAAGGTCTCTATATGTGGATTATTTAATAAATGATATTGGGACAGTTACCTATCAATTTGTGAGAAATACATTTAGATCCTCACCTTGTACCATATAAGATGCATAGAATTCAGTATATAAATGTAAAAGAGTAAATCATAGATATTATAAGACAATAGAGGATATCTTCATAACTTCTCTTTAGTTTTCTAAATGTTTATTTTTTATAGCATCCTGTTTTTATTTCATGGTTATAATATCTTAGATCTCTGAGGATAATTAAATATAATTTCTCTTGCTCTGTTTCACTGTTTCATCTGATTTGTTTTGTTTTTTACCGTTCATATGGGAGGCTTTCCTGCGGGGCAGGGCTTGTCAACTGAGGAGTTTCACTGTAAGATGACGAGTGAGAGAGAACCTAACTAGTTTACTAAGGACCCCATAATGACAGTATCTGTAGGTATTTTCTCTGAGAGCAGTTTAATTTCTTCAGAGATGAATCCTTCAATTTACTGCCTGGAAATACATACCTGGCTGCCAGTGTTCTTGGAATCAAGCTATATGGGGTGGGTAGGGATAGGGATGTTATTGTAGATTTTCATTTAATGTCCCTATTTTCAATATGACACCCTTTTGTTACCTTTCACTCTACCTAGAGTATCTGGGTCTGGGACTTTTGTGGATCAATTTTCTTTGAATAAACTTCCAGTCTCCTGCCAGAGTACAGAAAGGGTATTTTCCTGGCTGAGCAGGATGAAGTAAGGGACCTCAGAGTGGTCTAACTGCACTACACACACACGTGCAGCCAAATCCTCTGTTTTCAGCTTCCTGCCACATCCTTGCCTTCTTTCGGACAGTAGTCATTAGTGATTAGTGATAGACTAGTGATAGTATCTCTAATTCCTGAGCTTTCCAGGCATTCTGCAGCATGAATTGTCTTGCTTCTCATTTCTCATTCCCCTCTGCAGGCACTTGCTCTTCAGCTCTTTCAGCTCTTTCAGCAGACCTCCATCTGCTTCTCATCTTCCAAAAATGTGTTGGCATATTTTGTCTGTTGCTGCCTTCATTCTTATTCTCTTTGTCTTTTGGGTTTCTACTCCTTAAAAATTCATTTCTTCTCATTTTACAGCAGTTTTAGAAGAGATAAGGAATAAATATGTATATAATCTGCCATATTTAATAGGAAGCACTCCAATTATATTTATTAAAACAAAAAATTTACATACCCCTTGACCTGGAACTCTCACTTATGGGAATATGAGTATTAGAAATAAAAGTACTAGTATGTATAGGTACGTGTATAAGGGTGTTTACTGCAATATTGTTTGTAATAGCAATAACCTGAATGTCCACTCATAGGGAAATAGTTATAAAAATTATGGCATATCTACTACTATGCAGTCATTAAAAGGAATAACGTATATTGACTTGAAAGGCTGTCCATACTATATTGCTAAGTGAAAGGGAAGGCTATAGTGACTCCATTTTTGTGAAAGAAAATAAACTCATACTATGTTTATATGTTTGTATGTGTGAAGGAGAAAGTGTGGAAAGATTCACTCTAAATTTTTAACAGTGGTCATATAATGGGGGTAGCTTTAGAGGGGGAGTGAAAGAATGTATTAATTTTATTTCAGAAACTTTTGTATTATTCGAATTATTTCAATTAACCTGTGTTGCTTTTATCATTCAAACAACAAAAATAAACATACTTTAAAAAGGTGTACGTCAACACTCATGTGCACATATAGTAGTAACATTAATCAGGTGTCAGGCAGGTGGGGGGGAGGAAGGGATGGGTATATACACACCTAAGGGGTGTGGTGCACACCGTCTGGGGAATGGACACGCTTAAAGCTCTGACTTCCGTGGAGCAAAGGCAGTATATGTAACCTAAATATTTGTACCCCTGTAATATGCTGAAATAAAAAAATAAAAATAAAAAAAGGTATAGATGCAAGAATGTTCACTGCAGAATTATTTATGATAATTAAAAATTGGAAAACAATATAAATGTCTAACGACAAAGTCTGGTTAACTACGTTATGAAATATCCATATGGTGAAATATCATGTGCCAATTATAATGGCATTTTATAACAAATTCTAATGATATGAAAATGACCATGAATAATGCAAAGTAAAAAAAGGAGGATACAAAATAGTACATATATTGTGATTCAAATGTTGTGATTAAAATATATATGCATACAAAAGACTGGAAAGAAATACTCTATATTGGTTATTTAGCACTGCATTAACAAACTACCCCTAAACTTAGTAATGTAAAATAACGACAATCATTTCTTATTCTCTCTCAAGACTCTAGGAGTTGACTGGGTCGGATACATGGTTCTTCTCAGAGTCTCTCATACAGTTGCAGTCAGACAACGACTGAGGCTGGAGAAATTTTGAAGCCTTCCTCATTCACATATGTCTGACAGTTGATGCTGGCTGCTGGCTAGGAACTCAGCTAGGGCTTTCAGCTGGAACACTTTCATGTGGCCTCTCCTTGTGGCCTGGATTTCCTCATAGCATGACAGCCGGGTTCCAAGAACAAGTGTCCCAAGAGCCAGGTGGAAGCAGTATTGGTTTTATGACCTAGCATCAGGAGTTGTGCAGCATCATTTCAACTGCATTCTATCTGTTAGAAGCAAATCACTAAAGCCAGCCCATATTCTAGGGGAGGGGAATTAGATTCCACCTCTTTTTTTTTATTTCAGGGTATTATGAGGGTACAAACATTATGGTTACACTTTATGTCTTTGCTTCGCCCAAGCGAGGGTTAGAGGCATGGTCTTCCCCCCTACAATGCTCATCGTGTCCTTTAGTTGCGGGTTTACCACTCCCATCCCACCTCTTGATGGAACAAACGTCAAAGAATTTGTGAACTTGTTTTAAAACCACCACATATGCCAAAATGTGTACAGTTAGTGGTTAGATTACAAAGATTTAAATTTTATTTTTTGGAGGTTTCCCAAATTATCTATAGAAAACATATATGACTTTTAAAATAAGAGAAGAAAAGACAACCAAGTGCCACAGAGTAACTAAGAGCATAGGACAGAGTTAAAAGACCTGAATTTTAGTCCCAGCTCTGTTGCTAACTCACTATGAACCTTGGGCAAGTCTCTTCCCCTCTCTGGGCCTCACTTTCCTCATCTGCCACGATTACAGATTTGGACTACATGATCTCAGAGGGGTCTCCAAACTCTGGAGTTTTCAGGACTGTTTCCTTTTATGATACCACTGGCTTTTGGCTCCTCCTTCTCATTTACCTTTGCATTCTCCTCTTCTTCTGTTCACCCTTTATATTTTCGTGCTTCCCCAGGGCTCCATCTTGAGCCTGGGAATCTTATTTCAATCATTTCAATCATGCTCCCTGTTCCTTTTGCCACATCTGCCCTGTAGAGCTACAACCCAGGACAAGTCCAAGTTCCCACCACTTCTCTGCTCAACACTCAGGCTGTTGGAAAGAAAAAAAATCACACAACTACATGGTTTGGAACCAATACAAATTTATGGTTTCCCATTTTCAGCTAGGCTTTCAACTAAGCTGCACAGCAGCCCTTCTGTATGTCCCTAGGCAGCTAATTCTTGAATTTCTAAGTGGCTATTCCATATTTCACTTTCCTCCTCCTCCTCCTTGTCCTCCTTGTCCTCCTTCTCCTCCTCCTTCTTTCTTTCTTTCTCTTTTTTTTTTAGAGATGGGGTCTCACTGTGCTGCCCAGGTGGGAGTGAAGTGGCTATTCACCGGCGTGATCATATTGCACTGTAGCCTTGAATTCTTGGATTCAAGCAACCCTCTCGCCACAGTCTCCTAAGTAGCTAAAACAGCTAGGACTATAGGTGCATGTATTGACCCAGCCCTACTTTTCTTCTTAATCCCTTTACTCTCTCTCTTTTCATTCTTGGAAATTCACTTTGTCTCCTATTTGACTGAGAATATGAAGATATGTAGGACCTTCCTCAACTTCCTTTTCTACCACCTGTAAACTCAATTTTTATCTGGGCTCATTGTCTCCTCCTTTCCTTCCGTCTCAGTAGAGAAGGTGTAGCCTCTCATGTTCAGCGAGTATCTCTCTACCCAGGGATCCCATTCTATCCTGTCTCCTCAGACATTTATGTCATTAACAATCACCACTCCTTCCCCAAACACACATACTTCTGTACAATCTTTTCCTTCCTACTAGCTCTTTTCCCTTCAATTGATAGATGAATTATTCTATAGATGTCAATTATATCCAGTTCACTGAGTGCTGTTGAGTTCAACTATGTCCTTAAGGATTTTCCGTGTGCTGGATCTGTCCATTTCTGAAAGAGGGGTATTGAAGTCTCCAATTGTAATAATGTATTCACCTATTTCTTCAGGCAATTCTGTCAGTTTTTGTTTTATGTATGTTGACACTCTGCTGTTAGGTGCATACACATTAAGGATTAACTCTTCTTGGAGAATTGACCTCTTTATAATTCTGTAATGTCCCTCTTTATCCCTGATGATTTTCCTTGCTCTGAAGTCTCCTTTGTCTGAAATTAATATAGTTACTCCAGATTTTTTTTGATTAGTATTAGCATGGTATATCTTGCTCTATCCCTTTATTTAATTTTTAAAATGGATACATAATAATTGTACATATTTATGGGGTATATGTGATATTTTGATACATGCATGCAATGTGTAATGACCAAATCAGGGTAGTCAGGATTTCTATCACTCCAAAAATTTATTATTTCTTTGTGCTGGGAATATTTCAAATCTTCTCTTTTAGCTATTTTGAAATATATGATAAATTATTATTAACTATAGTTACCCTACTGTGCTATTGAACACTAGAACTTATTCCTTTCATCTAACTGTATGTTTGTACCTATTAAACAACCTCTCTTCATCATCCCCACCCTTCCCAGCCTCTGGTCACCATCATTGTATTCCCTACCTCCATGAGATCAACTTTTTTAGTTGCCACCTATGAGTGAGAACATGTGATATTTGTCTTTCTGTGCCTGGCTTATTTCACTTAACATAATGATCTTCAGTTCCATCCATGTTGCTGAAAATGACATGAATTTATTCTTTTTTGTGGCCAAATTGTATTCCACTGTGTATATGTACCACGTTTTCTTTATCCATTCATTCATTGATGGACAATTAAGTTGACTTCATATCTTGGCTATTGTGAACAGTGCTGCAACAAACATGGGGGTGCAGATATCCCTTTGATATACTTATTTCCTTTCCTTTGAATAAATACCCAGTAGTGATATTGCTGGATTGTATAGCAGTTTGTTTTTTAATTTTCTGAGAAACCTCCATACTGTTTCCTTAATAGTGGCTGTACTGATTTACATTTCCACCAACAATGTATGAGTTTCCTTTTCTATGAATTTTTACCAGCATTTGTTATTTTTGTCTTTTTGATAATAGCCACTCTAACGATAATGTCTAATCCATTGATATCTCATTTTGACTTTGACTTGCATTTCCATGATATTTAGTGATGTTGACCATTTTTTCACATATTTCTTAGCCATTTTATGTCTTCTTTTGAGAAATGTCTATTCAGATCCTTTGCCCACTTTTTAATGGGATTAACTGGTTTTATTTTGCTGTTGAGATATTTGAGTTCCTGTATATTCTGGATATTAGTCCCTTGATGGACGAATAGTTTGAAAATATTTTCTTCCATTGAGGAGGTTGTCTCTTCACTCTGTTGATTGTTTCCTTGGCAATCAGAAGCTTTATAATTTAATATAGTCTCATTTGTCTATGTTTGTTTTTGTAGTTTGTGCTCTAGGAGTCTTAGCCATAAAACCTTTGCCTAGATCAATGTCCTGAAGAGTTTTCCCTATGTTTTCTTCCAGTAGTTTTATAGTTTTGAGTCTTATGTTTAAGTCTCTAATCCATTTTGAATTGATTTTTGTCTATGGTGACAAATAGTGGTCTAGTTTAATTTTTCTACATATGGATATCCAGTTTTCCCAGAACCATTTATTGAAGAGGGTATCCTTTCCCCAATGTATGTTCTTTGTACCTTTGTTGAAAATCAGTTGGCTGTAAATATGTGAATTTATTTCTGGATTCTCTATGTTGTCTTATTGGTCTATGTGTCTGTTTTTATACCAATACCATGCTATTTTAGTTAATATAGCTTTGCAATATATTTTGAAGTCAGGTAATATGATGCCTCCAGCTTTGTTCTTTTTGCTCAGTATTGCTTTGGCTATTCAGGGTCTTTCATGGTTCCGTGTGAATTTTAGGATCGTTTATTCTGTTTCCATGAAGAATGTCATTGGTATGTTGATAGGATTGCATTGAATCTGTAGATTGCTTTGGATAGTATGGACATTTTAACAATATTAATTCTTATCCACGAGCATGGGATGTCTTTCTATTTGTTTGTGTCCTCTTCAATTTTTTCTTCAGTGTTTTGTAGTTTTCATTGTAGAGGTCTTTCAGCTCTTTGATTAAATTTATTCTTAGGTATTTTATTTCATTTTTTGTAGTTATTGGGATTACTTTTTATTTCTTTTTCAGCTAGTTCATTATTGGTATATAGAAATGCTACTAATTTTTGTATATTGATTTTGTATCTTGTAACTTTACTGAATTTGTTTATCAGTTCTAATTGGTTTTTTTTGGTGGAGTCTTTAGGTTTTCCTATGTGTAAGATTATATCATCTGACCTTTCAACTGGTAATTATTATTGTGTTAGTCAGTTCAGGCTTCTATAACAAAGTACCATTGGGAGTTTTGAGTAGAGGAATATGTGATCTGACTTCTATTTTTAAAAACATGAATCTGAGACTCAATGCTGTGTAATATTTCATTGTGTGAAGAAAGCAATCTATTTATCCACTCTCCTGTCAGTGAGCTCTCAGGCTGTCCCAGCTCTTTGCAAAAATAAACCACACTGTTAAGAATACTATCATACATGTCTCCTGGTGCCCACATGCAAGCATTTCTGTTGGGTGGATAGGAGAGGAAAGGAATTGCTGGGTTGTACAATATCATCTTGTTATCATCATAAAGAAATGCCAAGTTGTTTTCCATAATAGTTGCATCTATTTACACTTCTACTAGCCATATACAAGAGAGCCTATTGGTGGATCTAAATAAAGCCTCTTCCAACAACAACAACAAAAGATTATGTCATCTACAAAGAGGGATGATTTGACTTCCTCTTTTCTAATTTGAATGCCTTTTATTTTTTTCTCTTGCCTGTCTCTTGCTCTGTCTAGGACTTCTAGTACTCTGTTGAATAAGAGTGGTGAGAGTGGGCATCCTTGTCATGTCAGTTCTTAGAGGAAAGGCTTTCAGCTTTTCCCCATTCCTTATGATGTTAGCTGTCAGTTTGTCATATATGACCTTTATTATGTTGAGGTATATTCCTTCCATTCCCAATTTGTTGAGGATGATTATCATGAAAGGATTTTGAATTTTATCAAATGCTTTTTCTTCAATTATTGAGATGATCATATGGTTCTCGTTTTTTATTCTGTTGATATATTACATTTATTGATTTGCATATGTTGAAGCATCCTTGCATCCCTGGGATAAATCCCAGTTTATCATTGTGTATTGTTTTTTGATCTGCTGTTGGATTTGGTTTGCTAGCATTTTGTTGAGGATTTTTGCATCTATGCTAATCAGGGACATTGGCCTGTAGTATTCTTTTTTTGTTATGTCCTTGTCTAGTTTTGGTATCAGAGTGATGCTGACCTTGTAGAGTGAGTTAGGAAAAATTTCTTTCTCTTCAATTTTTTGGAATAGGTAGAGAAGAATTGATGTTAGTTCTTTATAAGTTTGGTGGAATGCAGCAGTAAGGCCATCCAGTCCTGAGCTTTTGTTTTTTGGGACTCTTTTTATTAATATTACTGATTAAATCTTATTACTTACTATTGGTCTGTTCAGGTTTTCTCTTTCCTCCTGGTTTAATCTTGGTTGGTTGTATGTATCCAGAAATTTATCCATTCATCTAGGTTTTCCTATTTGTTAGCATATAGCTGTTCATAATAGTCTCTAGTGATTATTTTTATTTCTTTGGTATTGATTGTATGTCTCCTTTTTTCATTTCTGATTTTATTTATTTGAATCTTCTCTCTTTTCTTCTTGGTTAGTCTATTTGGTAGTTTGTCAATTTTGTTCATCTTTTCAAAAAAGCAACTTTTTGTTTCATTGATCCTTTGTAATTTTTTAGCCTCAATTTAATTTAGTTATGCTGTGATCTTTATTCTTTCTTTCTTTCTACTAATTTTATTCTTGCTTTTCTAGTTCCTTGAGGTGCATCTTTATGTTGTTTACTGAAGTCTTTCTACTATTTTGATGTAGAGATTGATTGCTTATAAACTACTCTCTTAGCACTGCTTTTGCTATATCCCATAGGTTTTGGCATGATATGTTTCATTTTCCTCTGTTTCAAAAATTTTTTTGATTTCCCTCTTAATTTCTTCGTTGAGCCAATGGTTGTTCAAGAACCATGTTGTTTAATTTCCATGTGTTTGTACAGTTTCAAAAGGTCCTCTTTTAATTGATTTCCAGTTTTAGTCCATTGTGGTCTGAGAAGATACTTGACATGATTTCAATTTTTAAAAATTTGTGGAGATTTGTTTTGTGCCCTAACATATGGTCTATCCTGGTTCTTTATATGGTTCCATGTGCTGATGAGAAGAATGTGTATTTTGTAGCTGCATAATGAAATGTTATGTCGATATCTGTTAGGTCCATTTAGTCTATAGTGCAGATTAGGTTCAGTGTTTCTTTGTTGAGTTTCTGCCTACATAATGTGTCCAGTGCTCAAAGTGGGGTGTTGTCATCCCCTGCTATTATTTTATTGGGGTCTATTTCTCTCTTTAGCTCTAATAATATTTGCTTTATATATCTGAGTGCTTTGGTGTTGAATGTATATATATATTTACAACTTTTGTTTCTTCTGCTAAATTGATCCCTTTATCATTATATAATAGCTTTCTTTTTCTCCTTTTGTTTATTGACTTAAAGTCTATTTTGTCTGATATAAGTATAGCTAATCCTGCATGATTTTGGTTTCTGTTTGCATAGAATATTTTTTTCCATGCCTTCACTGTCAGTCTATGGGTATCTGTCTTTATAGGTGAATTGAGTTTCTCATAGACAGCATGCAATTGAGCCTTATTTTTTTTTAATCCAGTCAGCCAGTCTATATCATTTAAGGTTCCAAGAGCTGACAAGGTCAAGCATGCTCAGAGTAGCATGGGCGTACAAGTCTATATCATTTAATTGGGGAATGTAAACCATTTTCATTCAAGATTGTTATTGATAGGTGAGGACTTACTCCTGTCATTTAGTTAATTGTTTTCTGATTTTTAAATTTTTTCCTTTGTTCCTTTCTTCCTCTTTATTGTTTATCTTTATGACTTGGTGGTTCTTTTTGTGATAAAATTTGACTTGTATTTCTTATTTGTGTATCTGATCTACCAGTGAGTTTTATACTTTTACGTGTTTTTATTATGGTAGATATTATCCTTTCACTTCCATGTGTAGGACTTCCTTAAGCATTTCTTGTAGGGCTGGTCTAATGGTGATGAATTCCTTCAGTTTTTTGCTTATCTGGGAAAGACTTTATTTTTCCTTCATTTTTGAAGGGTAGATTTAATGAGTATAGTATTCTTGGCTGGAAGTTTTTTTTGTCTTTAAGCACATTAAATATATCATACCATTATCTTCTGGCCCATAAGATTTCTGCTGAGAAATCCACTGTTAGTCTGATGGTGCATCCCCCACATATGACATGATACTTTTCTTTTGCTCTTTTTAGAAATCTCTGAGTATCGCCTCCTTCTGTAGGAAGAAACTCTTCCTTGACCTACTAATTTGACTTTTTTCTCTTCTTTTTGAATTTTTTTATTGTGGCAGAATATACATAACATAAAATTTGCTATTTAAACATATTTAAGTGTACAATTCAGCAGCATTAATTACATTCACAAAATTGTACAACCATCACCACTCTCCATTTCCAAAACTTTTTTCATTACCCCAAAAAGAAACTCTGTAATTATTAAATAACAATTCCCCATTCTCCCCTCACCTCAGACTGGTAACCTCTGATTTATTTTCTGACTCTATGAATTTTCCTATTCTGGATATTTCATATAAATGTAATCATACAATATTTGTCCTTTTCTGTCTGGATTTTTTTCACTTAGCATAATGTTTTCAAGATTCATCTATGTTGTAGCATGTTATCAGAACTCCATTCCTTTTTATGGCCGAATAATATTCCATTGTTATATACCACATTTTGTTTATCCGTTCATCTGTTGATGGACACTTGGGTTGTTTCTACCTTTTGGCTGTAGTGAATAATGCAGCAATGAGCATTGGTGTATAAGTATCTGTTTGAGTCCTGGGTTTCTAATTCTTTTGAGTATATACTTAGAAGTGGCATTGAGTGGTCATGTGGTAATTCTATATTTAGCTTTTTGAGGAATATCCAAATTTTTTTTCACGGCAGCTGTACCATTTTACTTTCCCACCACCAATGCGTGAGAGCTCCAATTTCTCCACTTCCTCACCAATACTTGTTACTTTCTTATTTATTTATTTATATTATAGCCATCCTAGTAGGTGTGAAATGATATTTCATTTTTGTTTTGATTTACATTTCTTTAATGACTAATGATGTTGAGGATCTTTTCATGTGCTCATTGGTCATTTGTATATCTGCTTTGGAGAATGTGTATTCAAGTACTTTGCCCATTTTAAAATTGGGTTGTCTTTTAGTTGCAGAGTTGCAAAAGTTCTTTTAAAATTCTATATACTAAGCACTTATCAGGTAAATGAATTGCAGCTATTTTCTTCAATTCTGTAAGTTGTTTTTTCACTTTCTTGATAATGCCCTTTGATGCACAAAGGTTTTAATCTTTTCAAAAACAGTTTAATTTTGAAGAAGTCCAATTTATTTATTGTTTATTTTGTTGCTTGTGCTTTTGGTGTTATATCTAAGAATTTATTCCCAATTCCAAGGTCATGATGATTTACCCCCACAATTTCTTCTAAGCATTTTTAAAATGATTTTACCTTATATATTTGGTTTGTTGATTCTTTTTCAGTTGATTTTTATATCTGGTGTGAGGTGGAGGTCCAACTTCATTCTTTGTATGTGGAAATCCAGTTTTGCCAGCACCATTTTCTTTCCCTATTGGATGGACTAGGCACCATTGTTGATAATTGGCCATACATATACATGGATAATTATCCATACGGATCTATTTCTGGACTCTCGATTTTATTGCATTGTTCTATATGTCTTTCTTTATGTCATTACCATACCATTTTGATTACTATAATTTGCAATAAGTTTTGAAATTGGGAAGTGTGAATCCTCCCACTTTGTTATTCTTTTTCAAGAGTATTTTGGTTACTTGGGGAACCCTTGCACTTCCATATGAATTTGAGGATTGGCTTTTCCATTTGTGTAAAAAAGACAGTTGGAATGTTTATTGGGCTTGTATACAATCTGTAGATGAATTTGGGTAGTATTGACATCTTAACAATATTAACTCTAATGACCCGTAGACATGGAATGTATTTCTATTTAGTTGGTCTTCTTTACGTTTAGCAATATTTTACAATTTTCAGTGTACAAGTCATTCATCTTCTTCCTTAAATTTATTCCTAGGTATTTTATTCTTTTTGATGCTCTTGTAAATGAAATTGCTTTCTTTAGTTCTTTTCAGATTGTTCATAACAGGTGTTTAGAAACACAACTGATTTTTGTGTCTTGATCTTGTGTCTTGCAATTTGCTGAATTTATTTATCAATTTTAGTAGATTTCTCATAAATTCTTTGGAATTTTCTATATATAGGGTCATATCATCTGTGAATAAAGATAGTTTTACTTCTTCCTTCCCAATTTGGATGCTTTTATTTCTTTTTCTTGTCTAATTGCTCTGACTAGAACTTCCAGTACAATGTTTAATAGCAGTGGTGGGCATTCTTGTCTTTTTTTCTTATCTTAGGAGAAAAGCATTCAGGTTTTTTTCCCACTGAGTATGTTAGCTGTTGAGGAAGTTTCCTTCTATTCCTAGTTTATTGAGTGTTTTTATCAGGAAAATATAAATTGAGATAATCATGTGGTTTTTTTTCTTCTTTATTATATTAATTCAGTAAATTACATTGGTTGATTTTCTTATGTTGCAAGTTCACACTTGCACTCTAGCTTCATTTTCCTGGCCCAAGAATGAATAAAACTCATCTCAAAAACTAGCCCCTATTTCCTCAGTCTCCCTGTACCTATGAGATACGTAGGTAAAAGCTACCAGGCATGGAAGCAGAGAGGAGAGAGAAATAGAGCTTGTGTACCTTTTATGTTGTCTCAGCAATGTCCTTTCTGCTGGCAACTGCTACCCACTAATGCTTTGGGATACCCAGATAATAGAACTGGAGAGCTATAGACCCAATGGCCATGGTGGCTGTGGCAAGTGCCAACAGGCCTGGAGGAAGGCAAGGCCATCCTGACTCAAGAATTTGGAGAATTCAGGGAAGGGGAGAATCACAGGGAAGCTCTTTGAGAACATGAACAAGACTTTGGCATCTTCCATGCTGTCAGTTCTCTACTTTTACCTCCCAGAGGCCTCTAGAGCCAGCACCCTTTTTTTCCCCTCATTCCTTTAATCTCTTTGCTTCTTTCTTTCGTACTTTGATTATCTTTCTTATGATCTACCAGTGCCTCTCCCACTGTTGTCCTCTCTATTCCTTCCCTTTGGTAGAACCAGGAAATCTCAGGACAAGAATGTCATAAAGTACTTTGGTTCACCATCTCCATTTGATGCCAGAATCTCCTCTGGAAACCATGCCTGTCAAAGAATCATCTAGGAGGTGCTTTAAGACCTCCTATGATGGTGAACTCAGTGAAATTTCTTCCAATCTTAACTGGAGCTGTAATCCATCCTCTGTAACTTCTATGCTTTAGTTCTACTACTTAGGGCTGCACAGCATAATTTTTTTGTTTGTAGAAATTTATTTTTCTTTTGATTATATTTTGTTTCTTAGATATGGCTACCCTGTATAGCCTGTTAAGATCTTTTTGAATTCTGATTCTACTTCTTTCATCTTTCTTCCTCCCATTTCTCTTTCTTTTCCTCCTTTCCCTTTCTTTTCTTTAGACCAGGCAATCTCAGTTAGAAAGACACCTAAGAGCTGTATCAGTTTATGGGGAGGATTCAATGGGATTATTAGGGAAACTTTCTGGAAGAAGGAGAGACTTGAGCTACCCCATGCAGAAAGATTTATTAGAAAAAGGGAAGCTATTCCAGGCAAGGGGAACAACTTGAGTATCCACTGATATGGCAATGAAGAGGTCATGGGTGATCTAAGGGAGAAAAATTTTACTTGAGTATCTGGAGCAGAAGCCAGTTTCAAACAAACAAACAAACAACTCAACATTTAATATAATTCTTGCTTGTTTATTCCCAGGCTCTGTGCTAGGTGTCGGGGATTCAGAAGATGAATGAGACAGTCTAAGCCCTTAAAGAGTCTAGTTCATAGAGACAAAGAAGCAAACAAATAGTTAGAAGTCAGGGTTATTGTAGAGCTCTAAACAAAGTGCTACGGATTTGTAGAGGACAAAATGATTAAATTCTACCTTGGGGGTAGGGAGATTCTGATTTTATGGAGGGCCCATGTGTCAGGGACCATGCCAACCACTTCAAGTGTATTATCTTACTTTTCATAACAACTTTGTGAAGTAGATATTATATCCCCATTTTTTTGTTGTCCCAGGTTTATTAAAATATTACAGCATAGCAGAAAGATTCAAATGGCTCCGTGTGGTGTTTTGAAATTCATCCCAACTGTAGGCTGATGATCTGCAGTTTGGACAGACTGCCAAAGTCCAAAAGTTTCAGTATTTCCTTAGCGTCAGGATCTATTTCAATGATCTCCTGATCCAGGGTTGAGATCTCCGGGACACAGTTATCTCTCCTTTCTCTTCCTCCTGCAGCTTGATGGAGATACCTCTCACTGGGCCTCTCTGAATCCACTTCATCAGATGTGTGACATAGCCTGCTGTTTTGTTGCAGACCTTTTTGCTGGGAATAATGGCAATCTTTTTGCACATATGCTTGTTCCTGTGGAAATCATTGCCCAGACACATATAGTTCTTCTCGATGATGACCCGGGCTGCCTTCTTAATGGTTTTGGTGTGAATGCAGCCCATGTTGGCAGGCCCTTGGTAAAAGAGCCATTATCCCCATTTTAAAGATGAGAAAACTGAGGATCATGGTAGTTAATAACTTACTCAAGGTCACATAGGTAGGAAGTGGTAGTAAGGATCTGTATCCTGATCTGTTGGATGTATAGCCCATGCTTTTTCAATTATGCTATGTTGCTCAATTATAGGTGATAGTTGAGCTGAGTTATGAAGGGTGAGTTTATGAGGAAAAGTGAGCAAAGAGTATTCCAAGAAACTGGAGCAGAATGTGCAAAGAAACAGAGGTGGTGGTGAGAGTGGTTTGGTGTGGTTAGAATGAGGAATGTTTGGAAAGGAGTGGATGAAAATGAGATTGTAGAGGGAAACAAGATCCAGAGCATGCAAGGCCTTGTAACTCTTTAAAAGAGTTTCTATTTTTAGAGAGCTATTGAAAGGTTTTAAGCAGGACTATGGCCTGCCTGACCTATATTGAAAAAAATCTTTCTGATTGATTTGTGGAGGATGGTTTGAAGGCAGGCAAGAGCAGAGGCAGGGAGATCAGTTAGGAGGCTGTGGCAGAGATTCAGGGGAGGGTGATGGTGGTTTGAATGAGATTGTAACAGTGGAGGTGGTGAGAATTTGTTGGATTATGTATACATTTTGAATATTGAATGGACGGGACTAATGACAAGTTGGATGTGAATAATGAGGGAGAGGGATTCCATTTGGTGAGTGAATCCTTGGTGAGGAAATGAAAGTAGTAGGTGCCAATCTCTGACTGATTGGAGAAGTCTGCAAGTGAAAGGAATAAAGAGAGGCCGGGCATTCGAGTGGAGGTGGAGGATTTTTCAGGATAGGCAAGATTTCAGTGTAGAAGAAGCCAATGTAAGTGGATGTTGGGAGATACAAAAGATGGAATAATTAATGGATCAAGGGCCTAGAGAACATGGGAAGGGATACGATCTAGGACCCAAGTGTAAGGTTCAACTTTTAAGGCAAGCACATCTTCCTCTAACACTGCAGAAAAAGAATGAATATAGGATGAGTGTAGAAATAAATAAATATATATATATAAAATACATAAAACAATGTATGTTATATAAAACTATATATTATATAATATATATTGAGAATCTACTATATATATATTTTTATTTTACAAACATTTCAAACTTATAGAAGTGTTGCAATAGTATACCTTTCATTTATATCCACTAATTGTTAACATACCATCATATTAACACTTGCTCTGTTCTTATTACATTATCCTTTTTATTTTTTATTATTGTTGAAACTTTTGAGAGTTAACTGCAGATTGTTTGATGCTTTGCTCCTAAATACTTTAGTGTGTATCTCCTAAGAATAAGGGCATTTCCTTATATCACCACAGTACAGTTTTCTTTTCTTTTTAAAAAGTTTTATTGTGTATGTTTAAGGTATACCACAAATTTTTGATATACATATACATATACATAGTTAAATGATTTCTACAGTCCAATCAATGTCCATATCTATCATTTCATGATTACCATTTTTTGTGCTAAGAGCACCTAAAATCTACTTTCCTAGCAAATTTCCAGTATACAATATAATATTATTAACTATAATCTTCATGCTGCACATTAGATCCCTAGATTTATTTATCCTACATAACTGCAACTTTGCATTCTTTGACCAATATCTCCCCATACCCTCTGGTAACTGATGTTCTATTCTCTGTTTCTACATATTCAACTTTTTTTTTTTTGGATTCCACATATAAGATAAATCATTCAGTATTTTTCTTTCTATCACTGGCTTATTTCACTTAGCATAATGTCCTCCAGGTTTATTCATGTTGTGGCAAATGGCAGAATCTTTTTTCTTTTTAAAGGCTGAATAATATTCCATTGTGCATATATACCACAATTGTTTTATCTACTTATCTGTTGATGGACATAGATTGTTTCCATATCTTGGCTATTATGAATAATGCTGCAATGAACATAGGAGTGCAGATATCTCTATGAGGTGCTTATTTTATTTCCTTTGAGTATATACCCAGAAGAGAAATTGTCAGGTCATATGGAAGTTCTATTTTTAATTTTTTAAGGAACTTCACTACTGTTTTCTATAATGGATGTACTAATTTACATTCCTACCAACAACATACAAAGGTACCCTTTTCTCCATATCCTCATTAACATTTATTATTTCTTGTCTTTTTGATAATAGCCATCCTAATATGTGTGAGGTGTGGTTTTGAATTTCATTTCCCTGATGATTAGTGATGTTAAACACATTTTCATATACCTGTTGGCAATTTTTATGTCTTCTTTGGATAAATGTCTATTCAAGTCCTTTGCTAATTTTTACTTATTTATTTATTTATTTATCGGGGTATAAACATTTTGGTTACAATGTTATGACTTTGCCTCACCGAAGCCAGGAATGGAGGCATGCCCTTTACCCCGTACAATGCTCACTGCATCCATCAGCTGTGAGTTAACCCACCCCCATCCCCTCAATCCCCGATGAATATTACTACTGTGTGAGCACCTTGGTGTTGATCAGTTAGTGCCAATTTGATGGCGAGTACATGTGGTACTTATTCTTCCATTCTTGTGATACCTCACTTCGGAGGATGGGCTCAAGCTCTATCCAGGAAAATATAAGACGTGCTAGATCACCATCGTTTTTTGTAATTGAGTAGTATTACATTGTATACACATACCATATTTTATCAATCCACTCATGGATTGATGGGCACTTAGGTTGTCACAATTCACTTTGCTCATTTTTAAATTGTGCTATTTATTTATTTGCTATTGAGTTGGGTGAGTTCCTAATATATCTTGGATATGAACCCCTTAACAGGTACGTTGTTTGCAAATATTTTCTCCCATTCTACGGGCTACCTTTTCATTTTGTCGATTATTTCCTTTGCTGTGTAGAAGCTTTTTTACTTTGATATCATCCCACCTGTTTATTTTTGCTTTTGTTGCCTGAGATTTTGTTGTGATATCCAAAAATTTACCACCAAGACCAATGTCAAGGCCTTTTCCCTCTGTGTTATCTTCTAGGAGCTTTACAGTTTCAGGTCTTATGTTTAGGTTTTTAACCCATTTTGAGTTGATTTTTGTGTATGGTGTAATATAAGGGTCCAATTTCATTCTTTGACATGTGGATATCCAGTTTTCTCAGCACCGTCTACTGAAGAGATTATCCTTTCCATATTGTACCTTCTTGGTGCCCTCATTAAAAATTAGTGACCATTTGTGCATGAGTTTATTTATGGGCTCTCTATTCTGGTCCATTGGTCTATGTGTCTGTTTTTATGCCAGTACCAAACTGTTTTGATTACCATAGCTTTGTAATATAATTTGAAATCAGGAAGTGTGATGCCTCCAACTTTTGTTTTTTCTCAGGATTGCTTGGCTATTTATTGTCTTTTGTAGTTCCATATGAATTTTAGATTTGCTTTTTCCATTTTACCACAGTGTAATTTTCAAATTTGGGTTACTTAGTATTGATAGAATACTTTTATTTAATTTACAGTCCATATCCAAATTTTGCCAATTGTCTCAATAATGTTCTTTGTGGCAATCCCCGTCCCCCAATCCAAAATCCAATCCAGGATCATGTATTTCACCTTCAGTCTCCCTCTAGTTTAGAATAGGTCCTTAGCCTTTCTTTGTCTTTCATATATTGCAATTTTTGAAGTGTTCAGGCCAACTGTTTTGTAGAATAGTCCCTCAATTTGAGATTGTCTGGTATTTTCTGGTATTCGTCTGGTATTAGATTGAAGTTTTGCAATTTTGGCAGAAACACCACAGAAGTCATGCTGTATTCTTCTCAGTGTATCATATCAGAAGCTACATGATATTGGCTTTGAGAAGAGTGATAGAGTTGGGAAAAATCACTATTTTTCAACCATCATAGTTGATTTAGGTAAGAATTATCAATAGATGCTAAAAGTAGTGGGTAAAGTTTTGTTGGAAAATAGGGTATTTACATATGCTCAAAGAATCTCACCACAGGTTACTTATTATTACAAAGGAAAAAATATAAATTTTACAGTGGAAAACCTGGTGCATAATCCATATAAGCCAAGAGACAGACTTAAATTATTTTTAATTTTTTGATACATTATACATACTTATGGGGTACATGTGATATTTAGTTACATGCACAGAATGTGTGAAGATCAAGTCAGGGTATTTAGGGTATCCTTCACCTGAGTATTTATCATTTCTATGTATTGAGTACATTTCTTTCAAATCTTTGTTCAAGCTATTTTGAAAACTACATCCTCCTTCCCATTTCTTTCTAATCCCTTTTCACACATCAAGCCAGGAGCTGCAGTCTCTAATTAGCAAAGGCAACAGGTAAGAATTTACTGACTTTGTTTGGCGGGTTAACCCTTCCTCTGAGTCTTTCAGCAGGACCAGAGAAACTGAGTTGTATCAGGCGGCCTCTGAGGGAAGTCTCCAAGGCCCTTTCAAATTCTCTTCTGGTCTGTGGAAGTCAGGACAGCAGCTCCAAAGGTGCCTGCAGTACAATCTGCAACTGCTTCAGTGACCTGTTTCACTGGAGCTGGATAGTGGGGAATCATATTAGCAGCCTGGGAAGATGGGAGCATGTATGTTAGTATGGGGACAGAGTACAAATGTCTGGAGTTTGAAGTCTTTTATTTGGAAGAGAAGGGGAATTGATGTTTGCATTGGGATACTACTTGAAGGAAAAATCTGAGGTGGTCAGGCAATGAAATGCCTTGAGAAATCAAAAGTTTTTTCTTGAGGTCCTGGGGACCTGTCATGATGTTTTGGGTCTCCTCATCTGACCATCAAGTTAGTGCCCAAAATTAACTTTCACAAATATAATGCTTCTGAGGTTCATTTTTGACTGTAATACCTGACAAAGTTAAAACTTCCTTTTCGTCTCTCTGGACTTCCATTCTCAGGGTCTGATCTTCTTGTCAAAGGTCTTGCTTTCCTCAAAAAAGAGAAAGTAGGTGACATAGATAAAAGATGGAGAAAACAATCAACTCTTCTACATAAGAGATGGTGGACAAGGTTGGTATATATACTGAGGTCAGACATGCCCCTAAGAACCTATATTTCACACTAAAATCTTAGCTGAATATTTGATTGCATTTTAGACAATTTGCACAACAACAGTGATTGATTGAACTGACAGTGATATGTAATTGATAGTTGGCTACTAAACCTAGGAGAGACAATAAGAAGTAATATAATATTTTGGTCTTTGGGGATTTATGACCTAAAGTCTCCAGAAAGGGAGTTGGAATAAAATTCATTGCTGCACAGAGCAGGTTTTGGCTGAATAGGCAAAAGGGTAAGCAAAAGAGGAAGGCTATCAGAGTGAGCTTTTCATTGGTAGCAAACTGGGAGGGATCCTTCATCATTTACCTCTCTCAAAGGTAAACATCTGACAGTTCAAGAAGAAAATAGAGAATGAGAGTGGTAAAATATCTATTAATAAAATTGATTAGTTATCAGAAATTTTTCCACACAAAAAAACTACAGGTCCAGATATCATCTCCAGTGAATTCTTCCACATATTGAGGAAGAATCAATACCAATCATTTAGAAACTCAAACAGTAGAAAAAGAAGGAATATGTTCCAATTCATTCTGTGAGGCTAAGATAGTTTTAATAATTAATCTTAATTATTCACATTTTCTTTATCAAGTCATTCATCAATGGACATCTTAGATTACTCCTCTGCTGTTGTGAATAATGCTGCAATGAACATGGGAGTGCAGATACCTCTTTGAGATACTGATTTTGTTTCATTTGGATATATACCCAGAAGTGCGATTGCTGGCTCATATAGTGGTTCTATTTTTAATTTTTTGAAAAACCTTCATACTGTTCTCAATAGTAGCTGCACCAATTTACATTCTCACCAACAGTGTACAAGGCTTCCCTTTCCTCCACACCCTTGATAACACTTGTTAACCCTTGTTTTTGTTTGTTTGTTTGTTTGTTTGTTTTATGTGACATGGTTTTACTCTGTTGTCTGGGCTAGAGTGCAGTGGCATCATCATAGCTCATTGCAACCTCAAACTCCTGGGCTCAAGCGATCCTCCTGCCTCAGCTCCTGAGTAGCTGGGACTACAGGTATGTGCTACTCGCCCACCTACGTTGTTTGTATTTTTTGTAGAGACGGGATCTCGCTATGTTGCTCAGGCTGGTCTTAAACTCCTGAGCTCAAGGGATCCTCCTGCCTCAGCCTCCCAAAGTGCTAGGACTACAGGTGTGAGCCACTGCATTTGGCCAACCCTCTTTTTGATAATATCTGTCCCAATTGGTGTAAGGCGATATCTCATTGTGGTTTTGATTTGCATTTCTTTGATGGTTAGTGAGCACCTGTTCATGTATCTGTTGACCATTTGTATAGCTTCTTTGGAAAAATGTCTATTCAGGTCCTTTGTCCATTAACAAAATTCAGATTATTATTATTATTATGTGCTACTGAGTTACACAAATTCCTGATATATTTTGGATATTAACCCCTTAACAGAAATATGGTTCACAAATATTTTCTCCTATTCTGTAGGTTGCCTTTTCATTTTGTTGCTTATTTCCTTGCTGTGCAGAACCTTTTTAGTTTCGTGAAGTCCCACCTGTTTATTTTTGTTTCTATTGCCTATGCTTTTGGTGTCATAGCCAAAAAATCATTGCAAGACCAATGTCAAGGAACTTTCCTTCTATGTTTTCTCCTAGTGGTTTTATGGTTTCTGGTCTTAAGTTTATGTCTTTAATCCATTTTGGGTTAATTTTTTTTTTTTTTTGAGACAGAGTCTCACTTTCTTGCCTGGGGCGAGTGCCGTGGCGTCAGCCTAGCTCACAGCAACCTCAAACTCCTGGGCTCAAGCAATCCTGCTGCCTCAGCCTCCCAAGTAGCTGGGACTACAGGCATGTGCCACCATGCCCGGCTAATTTTTGCTATATGTATTTTTAGCTGTCCAATTAATTTCTTTCTATTTTTGGTAGAGATGAGGTCTCGCTCTTGCTCAGGCTGGT
>CAUYSK010088337.1:0-30008 GCA_963575035.1 Avahi laniger | reverse complement strand
TTTAGAGATAATTTTCTCTAGTGTCATTTTTTTAGGTTTTGACATGCCAAAGCAAAAATTCTTCGACCGTTAATTTAAATTTGCTTTCTTTAGTCCTTGTCACTGTTATTTAAACAGAAAACCTGCATTTTACAATAATTTCAGTTCTGAGAAGTCACTAAGTTGACATTTTATTAAAGAGATGTTTTTATGAAAGGTAAATAGCTTTTTGGCTCTACATGGATTCTTCAACAAATTATAGATTTTTGTCATTTCTCTCCCTACCCCAAATATATTTATTTTAAGCCTTTTGTTATATCCCGCTGTGTGCTTACTCTTTCTCTCTAATATCAAAGCCAGCTTTCAGGATCTTCATTACGTACTGATACTGTTTTGAAGCAGAGTTTTACATACATTATCATAGGAATTAAACCCATCTAAACTCAAATTGACTAACCAGAAATAGTGGTAATGTAAACTATATTGGTAAATTTAATTGAATCCCACCTAAAAGTGCCCTACAAATTCCCAAAGAGAAGAAAAAAATAAATATAAAATATTGAAGGAATATACAATTTGATGAAAGTTCTTCTCTAATTGTGTCCTGGAGTTTGGTCACTAGAGTTTAAACAGCTCTAAGGTTGGGGTTAAAAAGCTCCTTCGGTACTATTGTTTTATAAAACTGGCAAAATTAAGCAACTATATTTTTACCTAATTTTTTCTGGGTACTAACTTTCTCAACTCCAGTGAAGACGTCTTAAACTCTCCTTATAATAAGAAATAATCTGAAATGGAATATTACTGTAAGCACCTTAAAATTTTCATCAAAAACTGTTTTATATATAATTTTTTTAAAAATGCATGTATTTTGCTAACCATTTTGAAAATTGTTTAGAGAAATAACTAAAAGTAGTTTTGTTTATGATAGAAGGAAACAATGAAAGGCCTATATGATCTTCAGTCAGATGAATAAATTCTGTTGTAGTGTTAGGTAGACAGTGAGGGATTCCGGATATCCTAGGGACAGAACGCCATCTTGGTCCTGCCTAACCCTGATTCTCCATACCTCGGGGAGGAGAGAATACTCTACAAATCTGCCAGTCAGAACTGGTGAGCCAGCTGCAAAAGAATGCAGAGGACTCTCTTGCCCATGGGCCAAGCCGCATGGGTACCATAAAGTCTGGAAAGTGACCTAGAACCCACATGCATAGCTAAGGCTCAGGTCATGTGATTCCCAGTTGTCTAATAGAGGTGCTTCCATGGTGACCTCTGAACCATGAGGGAGGTCCCTATCTGGACACTATAAAATAGGATGCAGATCACAGCCAAGCTTGTTCTCTCTTTGCCCTTCCTTTTGCCTGCCCTACTGTGACAATGGGTCCAGTTGTCATCCATGGTGTATGTACCATGCTCTGTAAACCTATATCTTGCTCTTGTCCTATAATCCTATCTTTCTCTACTCAATAAACTTCATTTTCGTGCTGCCTAACTTTGGTGCGTCTGGTCATTCTTTGGTCGTGAACGCACCAAGAACCACTGGTTTCAGACTGAAACTCAACAGTAGCAGATGACTAATACTACCTAAAGTGTGCTTCTGAGAGAAGTATTTTGTATGCCTGTGCTATTATAGAGTTACTAAGTATTTGTGATAAAATAAAGGAACTAGGTCATAGAACTACTTAGAATATGTAACATTAAGGATCTTTAATGTTGTCACTTGTAGAGACCAATGTAAAGCTTCTCCTTTGCCTGCTAAAGCTCAGCTGAAAATGAATTGACAATAGGCAGATTAATAGGAGAAAAGAGCATATAGACTTAATGCACATAAGCACAGACAAATCTTGGGAGAATGATGATCCAGTAAGCCAGGGAAATCCAGATGTTTATATACCTTTCTTCATAGGAGAGGGGCAGATGGGGAGAGTGAGTAATTTTGAGGGGTGGTAAATGGTTTTAGAGAAGATTAATGGACCCTGTAGCAGATATTCTCTTGGAAAAGACTATCTTTGAAATTGGAAAGAACAATCTTGTGATAAAGTCCATCCAGGTGTGGTTATATTTGTTGTCTTCTATCTGCAATACATAATAAAATTTCAGGATGGAAAGCAATTGTGCTCTGATTGGTGGATCTGGTCTTAAAGTAGATAAGGGAACTTCAGAGAACAGCTTCATTCTGTTCTTTGGGAGAGACAAAGGTTTGGGGGTGTGGTGAGAGTGACTCTCAGATTGCTTCTTTAGCTCAATATGTCAAAGTGCCACATCTTGGGTTGTTGCTCTCTGAGCCCCAACCCAATGAATGGACTTCAGAAACTATAAATTTGTTAAATACATTTTTATTCAAGGAGTATTTTAAAATGAGTTTTACAGACTTTCTTGCATGTATATCAATGTATTAGCAATTATATAAACTACTGGATATCAATAACCTTCCAGTTAAAATGCTATTCACCAAATACATTTTTTTTTTATCAAATAGCATGTTTTCTGAAAATTCAGTCCAACTGTTTTGATAGCTAACTTGTTCTCATTGAACACATTAAATTATTTGCTGGATAAAGCTAAATAAAAAATAATCTGGGACTGCCGAAATATCAGACTGTCTCAAGGGTGACTTATTATTAGAGAGCACAGCTGTTGTCTAAATTGTACCAGATTGTTAGGTGGTACATCAGGTCAGATGGATGTACCAGGTTGTAAATACTAGATCCACTTATTAGCAATGCAACAGACCTTGGATGCAGTCTATGAAAAGTAGTCTCTCATGAAAGAATTACGTTTGACAAAAACTTCTAAATATTAACCTTTTTTTTTCAAATAACTTCCAGGACATCTTCTGTAATAGGGCTCTCTGTTTTCCATGTTATAGCAGACAAGACCCCACATGATTGTGTACCTGACTCATTTCCTGACTCCAATCACATTTTTCACTCTGATCCAGCCACATTGGCCTCCTTGCTGCTAGTGGAGCTTTGCAAGCACACTTTTGCCTCAATGTTATTATAACCACTGTTCCCTCAACTTGAAGCACTTTTCCCACAGTTATCCATGTGGCTCCTCCCTTGCAGTTTATGAAGGTCTCTGCTTGAATGTCGTCCTTTCAGCTAGACTTACGCTGACTACCCTATTGAATTAGCATCCCTTTCCACTCCCAGTTATTCACTGGCACTTACTCTGCTTTATTTTTCTTCACAAATTTGCCATATAATATATTTCATATTCATGTGTCTACTCATTTATTAACTGCTTCCTCTCACTAGAATGCTAGCTTCAGTAGATAACAGATTTGTTTTATTCACTGCTAAAACTTCAGCTACTTGTATAGTCCCTGGCTCCTATGATAACAGTTATTCCACATTTGTTAGATGTATGCCTAAATGAATGAATGAGTAAATGAGTGTACGAACGAATGGTAAAACAATTAACTATAACCTATTAGACACCAGGTCCTAAACTGAGAATAGGTATACAAAACCTTATACAGACGTCTGAGAGGCTGGGTGCGGTGGCTCATGCCTGTAATCCTAGCTCTCTGGGAGGCCGAGGCGGGCGGATTGTTTGAGCTCAGGAGTTCGAGACCAGCCTGAGCAAGAGCGAGACCCCGTCTCTACTAAAAATAGAAAGAAATTAATTGACAACTAAAACTATATGGAAAAAATTAGCCGGGCATGGTGATGCATGCCTGTAGTCCCAGCTACTCGGGAGGCTGAGGCAGTAGGATCGCTTGAGCCCAGGAGTTTGAGGTTGCTGTGAGCTAGGCTGCTGCCACAACACTCACTCTAGCCAGGGCAATGGAGTGAGACTCTGTCTCAAAAAAAAAAAAAAGAAGTCTGAGAGCCAGGCATACGCATAATTAATTCAAATGTGTTTAATGGTAAAGTTTGAAATATGAACAGACTGGATAATATCAATATCTGAGAATTATTATAACAGCACTCACTTTTTGGAGACAATCTGTAGGCTTTGTCGGACTTTCTCTGTTCTCGACCTATTCCTGACACTCCCTAGTAGTGTCTTTCTCCACACCTTGGCCCTAGGGTTCCATTTATTCTTTTTTCCTCAAAAAGAATGATGACAATAAAATGCAATAATGATATTTTAAAAGAAAATGTTTTTGTAGCATTTGCATTTTAATAGGTGGCTCCTACAAATCAAAAAACCCAACTGAAATAACTTAAATTTTGATTGTGGAATTGTAGGTACAAGTAATTGGAGAGAAAAACCTAAACAAAGACCAGTCCCGCTACTCATATTAGCTCTACCTACCTGTTTAGTTATAACATTTAATAAATGTAGGAGCATCCTCCTTCAGAAAGTCCACCTCTACTCACTTTTTTAGTGAGTAATTAGTCCTCTGAGAAGCAGACACCAAGATTCTCCAAGATCTTTTAAGAGGCAGACACCATGATGCAATTAAATCATGAAATGTCCATGAGAGAAACAAAAGTGGGAGCTAATGAAAGGTGGGAAAACAGTCAGACTGTGATGCAAAACTGCCCCCTAGGGAAAGAGAGAGAAGCAGGTCCCGTATAGCATTCCAGACTGCCTTAGAAAGGTTCCCAGAATCTTTGAAATTATTGAGCCAAAGTTGCCAGAGGCCAGCCTTACTATCTTGAAGGCACTCATTTGTTGGCTAGACACAGACTGTGAATTCAGGTAAAAAACACTGATGGATTTCTGAGTGCAGCAGCTCGGGCGTCTATCATCATGCTCCCTGTAACTGAAGATCTGCAAGATATGTCCTCATGACCACAGATGCTCTCCTCTGTGAAATTATCCACTTACATTTCTGTCTCTTTACTTGGACGGTGCACTTTTTTTTTTTTTTGAGACAGAGTCTTGCTTTGTCACCCGGGCCAGAGTGCTGAGGCATCAGCGTAGTTCACAGCAACTTCAAACTCCTGGGCTCAGGAGATCCTTCTTAGCCTCCTGAGCAGCTGGGACTACAGGAGCTCACCAACACACCTGGCTAATTTTTTCTATTTTTAGTAGTGATGGGTCTCACTCTTGCTCAGGCTGGTCTCGATTTCCTGATCTCAAGTGATCCTCCCACCTTGGCCTCCCAGAGTGCTAGGATTACGGATGTGAGCCACCGAGCCTGGCCTGCACTTCTTTAGACTACCATTAAGTCTTGTTCATCGCTGTATCTACAGACCCTAGTCCATGTTAGATCAAATGTTTTCTGAGTAAATAGCTTATATATATAACTGCCAAGATACTATCTCATCCTCTGTTTTTTTATTGTGTTTCAAGAAGAATTAATATGAATATGTGTGTCCCCCCCCACACATTAACACACATGCACATGAGCATGTAGTGTGGTAGTTGAAAATACAATTTCTGAAATTAGATAGGTTTATTTTGCTTTTCGTCAATGAACTTGGGCAAGTTTCTTGATCCAAATAATCTTTTATTTTCCATCTTCAAAACTGGGTTGGTGGTGGTTCTTTAATTAAATGCTAGCTGTGGGAACTAAAAAGTTAATTTGTTTTCACAACAACAACAAAATATATTTAGCCTCATTATCCAGTTTAACATCTCAGTAATGCGAGGCATGAAAGAAGGAATATGAACACAACTATAATGAGGGACATGCATTGGCCAGTTTTCATTAAGAAAATCATACTGATGCTGAATTGGTGCAGGTACTACTTAAATTTTCCATGTATATAATTTTTTTTCTGTCTTCCCACAGGAAGAACATAAGTTTAATTGGAGAGTTTATTTTAAATATTATGAACCCATCATACATATCAGTAAACTAATATTTGTAAGAACTAATCCCCCACATTTGCCTTAGAAGCTGAAGCCACCATGTCCATGGGCCATTTAGGAAGCCTTCCAGGAAGTTGATCGGTTCCTTGCTGGGTCATTTTTTGAGCCTTCGATTCGTCTCCACTACCTTCTAGAACTGGCTTGAATTCACTATTGACTAATGTTTTAAGATGCCAGTGCCTTGCAACCTTAATAATTAGAAAAACAACTAGCTGACATCTCTTCTTTACTGATGCTGCCTTACAAATTTCAATTTCATTGCTCATCCACCAAACACCATTTTATACTCATGTTTAATTAACTGTAATTCTGTGGAGTAAATCTTATTATGATATCTTTATTATTTATTGACTAATGGACATTCATATTATGCTGGCTTCATTAGCCTTAGCATATAAGGTTCTTAAATAAAGCAAATAAGTAATATAAAGAATAAAAAGATAAACAAAAGCACTAAAAAATCTACAAACTCTTGCATCTGTATTTTTTTAAATGAATGCACTATCCAAGAAATTTGTTTTTCTAAATAAAATTCATTTGTTGTTATAATTTTTATGCACCATTTATAAAAAGGTGCTACATTATGGTAATTAAGTATACATTTATTCTGCAAGTGTTTTTTAATTATTATCATGATACAAAATGTTAAAAGAACAGTAGAACATATGGCCCATGGCATTTGAGGATGAATAAAGGGTAAGCAAAATTCACTGTGAAGTTTGAATATATTGTAACTTTTCATTTTAAATTTGCAATGAGAAATATATGGAATATTGTATAATGCTAAAATTTTTCATGTGAAATGATGCTTGATAAATTCAGTGTTCTTTCTTCGCAAGCTATTAATTTGATTTCAGTGCATTAATTTGTTTCAGCTCAAGAAACAAGTAGGTTCAAATGGATTTTTATTGTTTGGTATTGTAAATATTTCTATTTCATTACAAAGGATAATATTATATCATATCACTAAATTAGGATAGAGTGACGTAGGTAACAGCCAAGCTCATAAATATCTGTGTCTAATATCCAAGTACAATGTAAAGACAGAATTTATCTGTTTTTAATTATAGTTATAATTTTAACGTTTTTCACAGAAGAAGAAAAACAAAACAATGGATGGAAATTCTAGATTGAAAAGTATTTGAGTAGTGTTTTTACCTATGAAATAATATGAACAGGAAATTAAATATTCAATATCATTTATTTTCAGTCAAGACAGATATAGATCAGAGATATTAGGGTTGAAATACCAAGCCATGGTGATACCTCAAAAAGCTAAAAATAGAAATACCAGAAATAGAAATACCAGATTGCTGCACAAATCCCACTGCTAGGCATCTACCCAAAGGAAAAAAAGACATTCTATAATAAAGATATCTGCACTCAAATGTTTATGGCAACACAATTCACAATTGCAAAGATGTGGAAACAACTCAAGTGCCCATCAATACATGAGCGGATTAATAAAATGTAGTATATGTATACCATGGAATACTATTTAACTACAAAAAACAATGGTGATCTAGCATCTCTTATGTTATCCTGGATAGAGCTTGAGCCCATCCCAAGAATAGAAAGTATCACAAGTATGAAAAACAAGCACCGCATGTACTCGCCATCAAATTGGTACTAACTAATCAACACTAAGGTGCTCACATGGTAGTAATATTCACTGGGTGCTGGTCAGGTGTGGGGGAGTTGGGGTGGGTAAACTCACAACTAATGAATGCGGAGTGTACTGTATGGGGGAAGGGCATGCTTGCCCTGGCTTGGGTGAGGCAAATGCATTACATGTAACCAAAATGTTTGTACCCCCATAATATCCTGAAATTAAAAAAAAAAAAGAAATAGCCAAACCAAAGACTACTAAAGGAAGCTAGAAAATTGTGAGAAAATTTCAAATTCAGGGAACATACAAAAGCTAAAGATTAAAAAAGGAGCACCAAGGAACAAGGAGATATGTACAAGAAGCTGAGGTTCTTTTTTAGAACAAAAAGAAAACGTCAGCTAGTAAGTGAAGAGAGAAGAAGGCAAACAGTGCTTTGAAGATACAAATTTGAAGAGACAAGTTGAAAGCAAGACAAACTTAGGGAGCTTCTTTTGCAATCCATGTTGACTAATGGACTTTTCTCAGCATATTTTGATCAAAGCAATTTATCCTGGTATAAGTAGAAACCCTGAACTCATTTCAGATCGTATAAAAAGTTTTATTGATATTGATTTAAATTCTTAAATAAATACAAAAGTTTAAATTATTCTGATATTTAATTATGGGAAAGTTTGCTGGCATTCAAGGATAAACCAACACTGACTGACCAACCAGTCACTGTCAAAGGAATAAAAGCAAAATTTTAGGGGTGAGAAAATGTTGATAAAGAGAGTTATCTTTCACTAAAGTGCTCAGAACAAACAATAGCCTCAACAACAATAAAACGTGCCAGTTATTTAAGAGAATAATTTTATTTTCTCCAGTTCAGATAGGTCATGCATTAGTAAATTATTAAATTCTAAAAAAACTGAAGTCTAAGCAGAAAAAAAAGTCTCTCTCACAACACTTTTACACCAATTTCCCAGTTCCACCCTTCAGAGGCAATTAATGGCAGCTTCTGGTATAGCATTACAGCTATGTATTATGCATATATAAAGTCATATGCTCTAATTTGGACAAATTTTTGTCTTTTTCTCCTTTAAAAGCTATTTTGATCAGAAGAATCTGGAAAATCTACCTAAAAAGGCCCCCACCTTCAGTGTAACCATATTTATTTTCTCATCATTTAAATTCGTCTGTATATCATCACAATGTGGATTTCATCAATAAAAGTGATGGTGGAAAGTTGGAGCCTTATATTGAACAAGGGCCCTGCCATGTTTGGCATTAGAATGATTTAATCCTGCTCGAGTCTAAACATACCCCCTTGCACCCTTGGTGTCTAGCAGTCAATGATTCCTCGTCACCATTTTGGAGAAGTGCTTCTGGTTCTCTCCTGTGTTGCAGCTTCTCTTTTTTAGGTGTCCTGTAAAGTCGCATGCCACATAATGGCATTTCAGTCAACAATGGTCACATATACAATGGTGGTCCCATATGATTATAACAAAGCTTAAAAATTCCTGTCTCCTAGTGATGTTGTCAAGTGAAGAATTGGCAAGGTTCATAAATCTGAAAAGGAGAGCCCTATCTCTCATAAAGGGTTGCAGCAGGTAGGTGGCCATTCCAACATGCTGGGAAGCAGAGCCTCTGGCCAGAAACCAGAAACACATGCTTCAAGGGAAGGACAATGGGAACAGGAATTTGTGCTGAGCAGGGTGGCCAAATATACATATTTAACAAGCTATAGGAGAGTCGTGAATATTTATGAAAGGAGAAACACGTGCATGCACAATCGAATTTTATGCTCTTTCATGGGATCCATGTTCAGAAAATGGAGGCTCTCTGATGTCAGTAGATGAAGCAGAGGACACAAAACCCTTACTGCACACACTCCACAGACTGGTTAAAACCACTCCATGGTTGGTGGTCTTTTATCAGGAAAGAATGCTGGTTAAGTTACAGTGCCAAAACCACAGCTAGGGAGGAGCAGATCAGGAGATTGGTTTCTGTTTAGGCCTTAGGGAAAAAAGCCTGATGACCATTAGCAAGGGAGGGGGTATTTAATATAATGAGGCACATCTGACCTCCCATCCCATCAAATAGGAACTCAGTTTTAAGGTTTCTCTGTGGTCCTCGTGGCCAAGAGAGGTTACATTCAATTAGTGTGGGGGTTTGGGATTTTATTTTAGTTCACAGTGTCGCAGCTATCATAAAGCTGTAGAGCAATGCATTACTCACACGTTTATGGTGATGCTGGTGAAAACAAACCTAGCAAAAGTATATCACATGCAATTATGGATAGTGCATAATACTTGATTATGGTAATAAATGATTATATTACTAGCTTATGTATATATTTTATTGTTATTTTTGAGTATACTCCTTCTACATATGTATTTAAAAAAAATTAACTGTAAAACAGCTTCAGGCAGGTCCTTCAAGAGTATGCCAGAAGGCAATGTTATCACAGGAGATGGAAGTTCCATGTGTTTCGCTAAAGAACTTCCAGTGAAACAAGACATGGACATAAAAGTCAGTGATATTGATGATGTTGATCCCGTGTAGGCTTAGGCTAATGTGTGTGTTTATGTCTTAGTTTTTAACAAAAATGTTTAGAAAGAAAAAAAATTAAAAATTAAACAAAGTTATGAAATAAAGATATACAGAAAGACAATATTTTTGTATAGCTGTACAATGTGTTTGTGTTTTAAGCTAAGTGTTATTGGCTGGATGTGGTGCCTCAATCCTGTAATTCCAGCTTTCTGGGAGGCCAAGGAGGGAGGATAGCTGCAACTCAGGGGTTCGACACCAGTTTGAAAACAGTGAGATCCCATATCAAAAGACAAGAAACAAAAAAAAGACAAAAAATACACAAAACCACAAAACCCAACCGGACGTTGTGGTGCGTGCCTGTAGTCCCAGCTACCTGAGAGGCTGAGGCAGAAGGACCGCTCATCAGCCCAAGACTTGGAGCTTGGTGTGACTACAATCACTGTACTCTACCCAGGGACCCTGAGTGAAACTCTGTCTCAACAACAACAACAACAACAAAAAGTGTTATTACAAAAGTCAAAAATATTAAAAAATTAAAAAGTCTATAAAGTAAAAATGTTACAGTAATCTAAAATTAATTTATTATTGAAAAAATAGAAATATTGTTAACAAATTTCATGTAGCCTAAGTGTACGGTGTTTATATGGTCGACAGTAATGTACACTAACGTCCTAGGCCTTCACATGCACTCACTACCCACTGACTGACTCACTCAGAGCAACTTCCAGTCCTGCAAACTCCGTTCATGGTAAGTGCCCTACACAGGTTTGGTTTACCATATTTTATCTTTTATAGCATACTTTTATTGTACTTTTTCCATGCTTAGATATGTTTAGATACGCAAATGATTGTCATTATGTTATAATTGTCTACAGTATTTAGACATGCAGCATGCTGTACAAGATTGTAACCTAGGAGCAAGAGGCTATACCATATAGCCTACCTGTGTAGTAGACTATCCCATCCAGGTTTGTGTAAGTGTGCTCTGTGTCACTGAAGCCACGAGGGGATTCTGGCCTAGGTCTGATTGCTTGCCGCACAGAAAGCCAGTTGCTGAGACAACGAGAATTGTCAGGGAAGAAAGGGAATTTATCACAGATAACAACACCTAGAGTATGGGAGAAATACCTCAAATCCGTCTCCCCTACCAACGGGGGTATGGGTTTCTACAAAGGGTTCAGGAGAGTGGCTACACGTATTGGGGCAGTTTGTGTTGAAAGCAACTCTTACAGGAGGTCTAATTCAGAAGTCACAGGTTGGTGACAGATAGTGAGTCTTGGTTGTTATCCTGTAAAGGGTGCACCATTTCTGGGAGACAACTCAAAAGGTAAAATGGTGAGTTAAACTGAAAGATTATAAGGTTCTGGTCATCAATCCCTACTGGCCTAGCGTAAGAAAGCTACAGGGAAAACTTATAAGGGGGGTGTCATTTTGTATTTGTTCATGGAGCCAATTATATCTGTGATGTTGACCAACTACAAAATTGCCTAAAGATGTATTTCTCAGAAGGTATCCCTGTCGGTAAGTGACATCTGACTGTACTCTCATTTCTTTATTTACTTTCTCGGTTTGATGTCTTATTTTCTCCAGTTGTGTTCTGTTAAAAAATAGAAAGCTGTTTTATTTTGTTTATTTGTTTTTTAATCTTTTCATGTCTATAAATTTCTTTATTTTATCATTCTTTGTAATTAATTGTTTAACTGGTTATAGAATTATAGGCAGAAAACATTTTTCTTTACCAGTTTTAAGACATGGGCTTAAAGGATTTTGCAAAACAATTAGCAACAATTATGTTTCTTGACTTTTTTTTCTTCATGATGTCTCTTTTATAAGCTCTAAAGTTCTAAAATTTCACAATCTATCAGTTTTACACAGAATGAAAATTATATATATTTCTTTTATCCTCATGAGTTTGTCCTTAAAAAAGAGGAAGTAAAAATTAAATGTGGATATGATCTATTCGATCCACCATTTATACCTGATTCTTTCAATTTTTTTTTTGCTTAACTCTAATGTTGATTTCAATAAGTATTATTTCTTGTTAAAAGTACACTAATCATATAAGACTTAAAATTATGGTACATCCATATAATAAAATATTATGTAATTATTAAAATTTTGTTTCTGATGCTTTAATAATGATTAAATGTTCCTGAAATAATAGTCAAGCAAGAACAAAAACTATATTCAAAATGAACTAAAATGTCAAGAGTAAGATACAGCTGGCTGATGAGATTATAGGCGATTTTTTATTGTATATCTTGCTCATGTACTTTCCAAGTTGTTTATCTAAGGAAATAATGTAGTTTGCATACTTAGAAAGAAATAAAGGAAAGAAATTGTATTCTTAAGGTTTTTAATTTTTTTATGGTTATTGACATAGTACTAAGTATAGCACTAAATCAATTTAAGGAATAAAAAGTACTTTTTGATGTTGCAATAAGTCACCATATATGAAATATAAACTCTAATTGCTTAGTGCTAAATTATATTCATTTAAAATAATCTCAGTGAAAATTATTTCACACTCACCTCCAACCAATAATGTGCTAATATTGCAGCTGCCTTACTCAAAACCCTTTGCAGCTCCTGTCTACCTTGCTAGCCTTTCTTTTAGAAACTAGAAAGTTAAAAAAGACATTTCTAGACAAACAAGCAGGTAGGATGCAGACATATGACTTAGTTTTTATCAATTATTCTCATTTAAGTAACACTGGTAGGTGGACCAAATATGTTACCTGTGGACTGCTGTTGAGAGAGAACACGCTAAATCACCTTGAAGAGAATTTATTAATAACTGATAAAGATGAATTATGAATGCCTTAGAAATAAGCACTTTCCTACTAAGTATATATGGAAAAGAAACTGGTGTGTATACACAAAAAGTAATAAAGATGTTCATTGTTACAATTTATTTCAGATATTATAATTTGTAGTCCTAGAATTTCCATTATTTCATAGTTTATATGTTTTTGTTGAGATAGTCTGTTTTTTCATTCATTGCAATTATATTTTACTTCATGTGCTTGAGAATAGTTCTAAAGTCTGCTTTAAATTCCTCAATATTTGTGCCGTTTTGGGGCCATTGTCACTGATAGCCTTTTCTGTTGAAAATCGGTCACCCTTAGTTTTATGTTGAGTAATTTTCAGTTATACACTAGGCATTGTTACAAGACATTATCTCAACAATGGAATCTGTTTTATTGCTTTAAAGACTCAAACTGAAAACTCTGTCTCCCTTGTAGTAAGTGGCAGGTAGAAAATCAGTTAGTTAGATGTAACTTTTTTGAGCCCATTTTATGCACATATTTGAGGAGTCAACCAGAAATTTGAATATGATTTATACATAAAATTTGGCCCTCTACCTTCCCTGTGCTCTCCTTTGAAGGATTTTTTTAAAACCTCAATTTCTATAAATCTGTAGTTGTTTCAAACTCTGTCTTCTGGTTCTTCAAGCCAATAAGCCTGCAAGTTTTCCACTGGAGTCCTAGCCTCCCTGCGTGAGAGCCTGGGGCATACCCGCAGGCCAAAAGCCATGCCAGACAGAAAAATCACCGGTAGTATTCCTTTCTCCCAAGTGTTAACTCCCCTCCAATTATGTGCCTGCTTTTTAGTTGCTCTCTAATGCTTTACTCTACTATGTCTTTAATGCTTCTCTGAGGCTTGGCAATCTCCAGTTTTTATTTTTTTTCTGCCTACATAGATGGCCATGAGTGCTTTTCTCCCCCTATCTATTCTTATTGTTATTTCCTATTTATGGGAAGTGTATGCCTATACTCTGTAGGACATTAATCTTGCAAAATGTGTGAGTTCTAACAATGCCAAAATTTAAAATTCTTTACTATACTATTTGCTGATAAAAAAAATTCAATGGAAAGGGGAAGGTATGGGATTTGGGAGAGAGAATACATAGCCAACAGGGAGAGTGGCCCTTAGGAGCTGAGAGGAAATGCTTCTATGGAAACTTTAGTGTTAGAAGAGGTACTGTCTGTGTAGTAATAGATGAAAAATTGAAGAGAATAAATACTGATATAATGATGAACCTCAAAACTCTAAATTGAATTAGAAATGAAGAAATATAGGAAAAGATCGAAAAGATAGAGGAAGAAAAAGTAGAAGAATCAATAGACAGAAATATCATAGAAGAATAATTCCATATAACAATGGAAATACTAAAAAAGTAAGTTATCAGAAAAGTAGGTTGTTGGTGGGGATTAGGATTTCCAACTTAGTGATTTAGTTGTCAGTAATTTCTGGCGAGCCTTAGAATGTGTTAGAAAGGGAAAAGTTGAGGTGAGACACTGTTGATAGGTCACTGGAGCAAAGTAATGAAATCCAGGATGTTGGAAATGTTTTAAAATAATCTATGATGAAAACAAATGTTATAGAATTAGATACCATAAACAGATATGTGCAGTTTATAAGTATAACCCAGTTAACAGGAAGGAAGTCTTTATTTTTTTTTTCTAATAAGGCAAAGGAGAAACCGATCTGAGCTGCAAAGAAGATTTTGTATTTAAATGCAAAAAGAATGGTAAAATGATCTGAACAGGAAAACACTTAATTTATAACCTAATGCTAAGGTACATAAGACATGAAAGAAAAAAAAACTTAAAAGTGTGCATGAAAAAAGTGATCATTTCAGAGTCTAGTTGAGGCCAGAAAGTAGAGTATGTATTTGCAGAAAACTTTAAAATAGTGTTAGAGAATTTACTTTCATAATTAAGTGAAAATATTGACGGACAAATTGGAAAGTTGTTGACGGAGGGGATGAGTTAAGAAAAAGCTAACATCTGCAGAGACCACTAACACCTTGTTGTCTTTATCCTGTCTTGGAAGAGGATTGGGGCTTGTTTCTTAGATGATTACATGCAGATGAAATGATTTAATTTTCCTCCTAGGAAACTGCAATAAGTCCATCCAATTATGATGTAAAGGAATATTATAAATTAACTCTGCTAAAGCTAAATTTATCATTGTAGATAGCTGTCCAAAACCATTTAAATGGCTTTTCATTAATGCACCTTTATCATCAAATTAGCTTATTCTGTATTCATATCCTTTCTTCTCTGTTGATCTGGGAAGGCATCCAGGAAGAATTCCATACTGCTTGAACGGTATTTCAAATAATAACCATTTCTCATGAATTGTGCTAGATGACTATTAGTTATTTGACTTAATACTTGCAATATCTACTTGAGTTAGGTGCTATGAAAAATCCCCTTTTCAAGGTGTTAGGAGGAGGTTAAATAACTTGCCCAAAGTCAACCTCTAGTAAATGACAAACTTGGGATTTGCATCTAAACATTCTCACTCCACCCTGTAACACCTACAAGTCACTAATGTGGAACTCGATTTTATATTGTTTATTATGCTGAAACCAAAAATATGAAAGAAATGTGTAATTGAACTTTAATCTCTGATTTGTGAGAAAATCAATTTGAAATCAGTTAGGCTGATCTGTAAGTAGGTACTGAGTATAGGAAGCAGCAGGTGGTACTGGTTAAGCACATAGACACCACAGATGACTTTGTCACTTAATGGATGTATAATGTTGGATTAATTTTTTAACTTTTCTGTGCACTAGTTTTCTCATTTTAAAATAATAAAAAATAATAAACTATTTTAATTTTTAAGCTTGTGAGGATTACATTATTTAATATACATAAAGCACTGAGGATAGTATCTGGTATCTAATAAATGATCATATGTCAGTCTTTATCACTGGGTACAGCTTAGGATATTAATTTTAAGAACATTAGAATAGGCACAAAACTTTTCATAGCTCACAAACAAATACACTGGACTTCACAGGCCAAAGAGATTTTTCCTCTCAAGTTGTGAAAGACTAACATTTTTCCTTTAAGATTTGGCACAATCTGAGATCTATAAAGATAAAATCGTTAAAAATGCAGCCCCTCTATCAAGAAGGAAAAACCATTGGCATTCTCTTTGTTCTTACCATTGGAAGCACTTATAGGTGGTAGAACAGTGTCATCTAGTGAGAACTTTAGGTGAGAAAATTCTCTGAACTAAAATAACATGTCTAAACAGAGCTATTTGCAGGATTCAAAATCTTAGAATTTTAAAACAAAAGCCATTGTCATTCAAGTGACACATGAGTGAAAGCAGATGTTTTAGAAGAAGTCATCATAATAAAAAAGATTTAGAAAGTCAAGACACACCTTCCTTAGCATCATACATGGAATATTGAATGGTGGTCCTTATCACGATTTTGAAAAGTCCACATTTAAAGATTTATTCTTTTGTGTTTTTGAGAAATGGAAGTGGTGTGTTTCAGTCGTTGCTGTTTTGGTTTTTTGTCTTTGGTTTTCCTCTGAGGGTGTGAACAACTCCTGGGAAAGTCATGTGATGAATCTGCTGTCAGTTTAAGTTCATTTGGTTCAGTGTTGGTTGACAGCTATTTGAAAGCACGACTCTGTTGGGATTCTATGAAGTAGAGAGATCTGATTATGAGCAGCGGTGCTATCTATTTTGGGAAGGGAGACAGGTTTTACAGATAGCTGCTGAATGGGCTATCAAAGATTTGCTTTTCCAATTTAAATATATCCTTAGAAACTGAGCTTGTCTTTATCTTCAGAATACATGCCTTTTAGAAAGTGCTTTTGACTCTTAACAGTGTTCTCTGAGATTCCACCCAGCCCTCCTGCAATCCAGGAATGAAATACTTTGAAACAAAATGATGAAACAGACAATTCCTCATAATTTTAAAAACTATTTAGGGAAGAATTTTCACATCATGATTAGAAATCTCCAAGAAAGTGAACTGCTCATAACTGAGGAGACAAAGGGCTCTTTGTTGGCAGTCAGTAAATAAAAGTTACATAAAGGGACAAGGAGTTTCTCCTTTTTGTAAGAATTATATTTTTCATATGCTAATAATTAGATGACATTGCTTTTGTGTTAAATTTGAGAGAAGTACCACATGGAACACATTCTTTTGAGATGTTAACAATTTTCACTGTTGTTAGTGAATTGTCTTTCATTTGTATTAGGCGAGTCAGTTTGCAATATGAGGTCTCTTCTTGGTCTAGACCAGAATCTCGAACATTCATTACATATCAGGACATTACTATCATTGAATAAAATGAAGCAAAATATTTAAAAATCCTTGATTCTAAAAATAAATAAAAATTATCACTAATGCTCAAAATACTACATCAGTTAATGAATAATTCAATTGATCTTATTAATGAAGTCACTTAATAGCATGTTACTTAGACTTAATACAATCTTGTTTTAAATGAGGTTAAAAGTTTATATAAAAGATTTATCAAGGTTTATTGGCCTTCTAATCTGGATCTTTGGCTAAAATTGAATGTAGTAAATATCAATTCTCAGTTGGAAACATTTAGGAGATAGAATTTTTTAATAAACTTAAAGACATTATTTTTCAATTCGGAATTAATTAATGTCATTTATTATTCATGAACATTTGTATATCATTTAAAATTTCAATGCAATTAAATTCTCTTCCAACACCGACATATTTTTTCATTTGCTATAACAATAATTTCATTTTTTCATGATTATGGAATCAATTTTTAAAAATAAACTCCACCAGGCCAGCATTATGGCCACAATATGCTGAAGACATTCGGACCATGCTTTTGCCCCTGTTTATGCAGGTCACCATGACAGGCCCAAGGCTCTCAGGCCCTATTTTTATCAAGGCTGTAATCCCCTTTCAGTTCTGTGTATCCCCATCTGACCCCTTCTCACTCCTCACACGGAAACCTTCCTCTGTGCACTGGAACTCAAATCCTTCCTCAACACACCACATTTGTCCCTCCCATCTTCCCTGAAAGTTCTTCTCACTTTCCTGTTGGAATTCTCTCTCTCCAGGAAACATGCTTCCTCTGAAGCTCACTCACTTGGTGGCTGTCTGTGTCTGCCACGTCACACTACTGACCTGGAGGTACGGTAGGTCTCTTTTGGCTGCACTTTGATATATCCAGGCAGTTTTCTAGTTTTCCTCCTGAATATATCCCAGGCTTTAAAGCTTTGGCCTCAGTTCTTTGCTGTCATAATTCTTGAGACTTCCAATATTCACAAAATGATTTAATATAGTTGTTGTTCAGTTCTTCCCCTCAGTGACAAGCCCTCCCACACCTTCAGCCACCTACACCAACAGTCATACCTGAGCATCACCATTATCAGTAATTGCAACTCCTCCATAAGGAAATCTTTAACTTAGCTACTCTCTATCCACCAATCTGCTCTGATTCTCCAACTTATGACCTCTGTTATCCAAAATCCAACAGTTGTTAACCCAAATAAGATTCAGTGATCCTACCACTGTTCTGCTGTATCTCCATCTCCTCGTGTCTTTCACATCCCTCATTATTAAGATTCAATGTGTTGACCATGCAAGTTATCACCCCATTTCACGAACCCTTCCGTGAATCCATAGCACTCTTCACATTTTCCTGACATTTGTAATATTAGTCTGGCAGAGCCTCAGCCTCTTTTCATCCACATCTCTAGCAAGGGCATGCCTGCAACATTTTGTAACCGTAATATTCTCCTACATGTCTTTTATTCCTTGTCTTTTTTCTAGAATACAGTATTCGATTGAACTCAGCTGCCTATTTAACTCATTACATAAAATAAATCAGTAGAGGACATCTATAGACTCTTAACACCAAATCTGAGCAAATCCTTCTTTTCTATAATATATAAGCTGAACTTTCTATAATATAAGCTGAACTTTCCCATAATCTAATGAAATTCAAGCCACTCTTCTATCCAAGGTCATCATTACAACAATTTCTACTAAGTCATTTGCTTTAACACAAAACTATTGTACAATAGATGTCGACATAAAATGAAAAGGAAAACCTACCTTTCTGTTGAGCTACGCTGTTTCTTTTTCCCCCCTTCCAGAAGGTATACTTTTGTGAGTATACACAAAGAAGTTGTGTATACTCACTATCCAATTTTTATTCTTTGACTTTTTCTTATTCCAGTCCATTCAGTTTTTAATTCTATCACTCTACTTACACATCTTTTATCTAAGTTGTCATTATGTTTTTCATCATTCCCGACACGTTAGCACCAAAGGATACAATTGATCACTCCCTTCCTTATCTTCGTTTGACTTTCAGGATCCAACACTCTCAGTTTTCTATTGATTAAAAGAATTATTTTTCTCTGCTTCAATGTTTTCTTCTCTTCTTCCTGACCTCTAAACTATGTAGTGCTCAATGATTGCTTCGCTCCATTCTCTATTCCCTCTATGTACCTTCATTCTAGTCCTCTTCCTGAAATCCACTTGACAATTTAATTTTTCCATTTGAATTTCTAATAGTCATTTCAATTTAAAGTGATTAAAACTCATTTCCCTTGTCCCTAATCTTTCCTTTGAGATCAATTATGTATCATAAAATAGTAGTTTTATTTTTTCAGTTGCCTAGGCCTTAAATCTTGGGGTTACTTTTGACTCTCATAATCTACATGAATAAATCAACAAATCATTTATGGTTCTCACTTCAAGTTCTATGATGATTTCAGCCAATTCTCACCACTTGCATTGTTAACTTTCTAATACAACTTGCCATCCACTTTGTATTAGTTTTCTATTGCTGCCGTAATAAATACCATAAACCTGTTAGCTTAAAATAACAAAAGTTTACTCTCTTAAAGTTCTGGAGGTCAAAGTCCTAAAATCACAGTGTTGGCAGAGCCACATTCCTTCTGGAGGCTCCCCGGGGAGAATCCCTTTTCTTGCCCTTTCCAGCTTCTAGAGGCTGCCTGTATTCCTTGGCTTGCAGATTGTCCTTCTACCTTCAAAGTTATCATCATAACATCTTTAAGTCTCTTTCTCTCTGAATTCTGCTTCCTTTGTCACATCTCCTTTTCACCTTCCAACACTCCTGCCTGCCTCTCATAAGGACACTTGCGATAACATTGAGCCCACCTGGATAATCCAGGATAATTTGCCCATGTTGCATCCTTAATTTAACCTCTTCCGCAAGGTTTCTTTGCCTTATAAGGTAACATATACACAGGTTTCGAGGCTATGATATTGATGTCTTTGGGGAGCTGTTATTCTACCACCACACACTTTCATCTGTAATACCGCAAGAATTCCAAGCTTGTATCTCTAATTCCACCTTTTTCTCTATTCCCCACATCAGAAACCAGATGAATTCCTTTAAAATGTATCAAAACTTCAATTTTCACGGATAGGCAAACTTAATATCAAAGATATGAAATAGCTTCAAGCTATCCTTTAAATTTAATGGAATTCCACTTAAATCTGATTTTTTTTCATAAAATTTGAATAGATGATTATATAATTAATATAGAAATGTGCAAGTCAATGAAGAGATAATTTTAAAGAAAATAAATATGAATGTGTACCTTATTTTCATTAATACCTTAATGAACTTTGAAGTATATTATATTATGAAAGAGTAGTAATTAAGACTTTGGGGTCCAGGCTGTAGAGCAGATGAGTAGACTAATTGGGCAGAATAGACAGCTCATAAAGAGACTACCACATTTATGGAAATATGATGTGATGCTGTAGATCAAAGGAAAATGCTGAATTTATTATTAAATATTCCTTGGATATTTGTTATTCATAATTAAACTCCTTTAAACGATGTGCAAAAATTACTACCAATTTTGGCCGGGCGCAGTGGTTCACGCCTGTAATCCTAGCACTCTGGGAGGCCGAGGCGGTGGATCGCTCAAAGTCAGGAGTTTGAGACCAGCCTGAGCAAGAGCGTGACCTCATCTCTACTAAAAATAGAAAGAAATTATCTGGACAACTAAAAATATATATAAAGAAAAAATTAGCCAGGCATGGTGATGCATGCCTGTAGTCCCAGCTACTCAGGAGGCTGAGGCAGGAGGATGGCTTGAGCCTGGGAGTTTGAGATTGCTGTGAGCTATGCTGACGCCACGGCACTCTAGCCAGGGCAACAGAGCCAGACTCTGTCTCAAAAAAAAAAAAAAATTACTACCAATTTAGAAGAAAATATAAAAGAATATGCAATGAACTTGAATAAAGAAGATCTCTGAAACAGGCTACATATACACAAATCCACAAATCATAAGGGGAAGATTGATAAATGTATTCACATTAAAATTAAATAATTGTATTCTCTAGAAGAAACCATAAAAAATGAAAAGATAAGCCAGACACATGAAGAAGAAATCTGTAACAGATTTAACAAACAAAGTAGTATTATCATCTAAATGTTTGTGTGACCCCAAACTGATATGTTGAAATCTATTCCCCTTTGCAATAGTATTAAGAGGTGGGGTTTTTAGGTGATAATTAGTTCATGAGGGTTGCATCTTCCTGAATGGGATGAATGTCCTTATTAAAAAAAATCCAGTGAATTTATTCTCCCCTTCAGCCATGTGAAGACACAGGTAGAAAGTGTTATCTTTGAAGCAGAGAATGAGCCCTCACAAAATATTATAAATCTGGTAGTGCTTTGATCTTGGACTTCCCAGCCTCTACTGTGAACAGTAAATTTCTGTTGATTATAAATTACTTAGTCTAAAGTATTTCATTGTAGCAGCCCAAATGTACTAGGTCAAGTAGTATTTAGAATATGTAATTCCATGCATCAATAAAAAAAAGACAAACACCAATGCAGAAAAATAGTCAAATGACATAAATATAGACTTTCTATAGAAGAGGGATTATTTTATTATAGCAAATAAAGATATGAAAATAATATGTAACTAATCATCAGAAAAATACAAATTAAAACCACAATGGATATCATTTCAAATATATTTGCTCAAAAAAATTAAAAATTTAATTTAATTAAATATAATTAAGGACATTAACTGAAATTCAGTAAGATTAAACTTAATAAATATAAAATCCAAAATTTTTTATTTATTAAAAAATAAAAGTATTTCTGGCAATGTGAAATAATGATATCTGTCTCATACTGCTGGAAAGGGTAAAATTGGTAGAAATAATTTAGAAAAGAGTTTGGCCTTAACTAGTAAAATTAATATACACATATACCCTGAAACAACAAGTTCAACTTTCCTCTCACACTTTAGAGGAGTTGGCAAACTAGATTCCCTAGACAAAATCCATCTTCCCTTTTTCTCTTTTGAAAAAATTATTGATACACAGCAGTGCACATTCATTTACAGATTGTCTAGGGCTACTTTTGTTCTACAACGGCAGTGTTGAGTAGTTGTGGCAGAAACCATATAGTCCACAAACCCTAAAACACTTACTCTGTGGCAAACAGAAAGTTTGCCAACCTTGCCCTACAGAACTACTATATCTGTGCACCAAGAGATATGAACTAAGATATTCATAGCAACATTGTTAGAAATAATGCAAAACTGGAAACAATCGCAGTATCAAAACAGGGTGGATAGTTTTATATTCGTATCATGACATAACACACTGCTCAGAAAATGATTGAACTCACATATGCTTCCACAGGATGGCTCAGAAACAATATTATCCGATGAAAGCAAATCATGGAAGAATATGTAACAGTATGATTCCATTTATATAAAGGTTAACAAACATGTCAAACTAAACAATATGAGGGATGTTCAGAAAGTATCCAGCCGTACATACAATGGATACATGAATACAATGGCAGGACACTTTCTGGACAGGCCCTTGGTATATTGCTTCATGACACATAACTGCGTGGTAAATCTTGAAAGAAAAGCAAAAATATAGTTAAAATTTAAGACATTGGTTTCTGGTGGGGAAGGATGAGGATTGTGGTAACTGAGGAAGGGTACATGGATGATTTGAAAAGTTCTTTTAATTTTCTATCTCATAAACTATGTGTTTCATGACTATTTGTATCTTAACATTCTTTTACTAAATGTTACATCTTATTTTTGTTTGTATATTTCATATTACATTTTTACTTAGTAATCCTGATATGTATGTATGTTTGTGTTTATATATATATACATAAGATTTTTTCAAAATAGTCTTTATGAAATTGGTTTTATGGAATGAAGCTACCTTTTATTACATGTTTATACTGTGCCAGCATTATTCTGAATGATATACGTACTTTATGTGTTGGTTCCTCACAAAGCCTTTTGCTTTATGTATAATTAAATCCCTATTTTAGAGTTGAAGTATTACATGTTTTTACTGAAAATATATTTTTATGTTACCAGTAAAGTCTCAACACTGGAAGAGTTGATCAATAGTTATTACACATCCAATATGAGCCAAGTACTCTACATATGTATGTTATCTTATTTGATTCCTGCAACAACTCTATATACAATAAGTGTTATTGCTACTTTACAGTTGGTGAAATAGGATCAAAAACTTACATAAATAAATTGCTCATTGTAAATTACTTGTCTGATCATTTCTTATATTCCCTGATGCATGCTCTGTTTTCTGGATGCCATGGTGATAGTCTGCTAAATGACAAAGCACTCAGAGAATAGCCACACAAGGAACACGGCAGCAATGTTCCCAAATGCCCAGCCACACTACATAGACGAGAGAGAAAGGATGGGTAACAGCTGCATAGCCAATACTATTACAGCCTCAGCTAATATAGGACAACCTATGTATAGAACAGAAGAAATGTGTCAGGAACTATCTTTAGTTGATGATGTGTACACTTAATTGTTAGTTCTTCCTTGTTCTGGATAGTGTATTAGTAATGCTATTAATGTAATCTATGGAGGTATTTAACATAAATCTCTGTAAGGGAAATTCATATGAATTTTCACATTTTCTGGGAGACATTACATATCAATTTTTTTCAGTTGTTTCTAATCCAAGTAAATTTTAAGGACTTTTTCTAATTTTCCTGTAGTATTATTTTCTTCTCTGCCCTAGAAGTTATTGCTAATTGAAAATGTTTCCTTGTCTAGCCCATTGCATTACCTGTTCAGCGACAATAGTTGATTAGTGTCTTTCATTTACTTAGAGCCTACAAGTGTCAATTGGCAATTAAGAAAATTTTCACAAATTTCTCTTCATATAGTGTTTTAAACATCTTAAAACTGATTTTATGCTTTTCATTTCTCAAGACCTCTCTTATTCTGAATAGAGGAAAATAGTGACCATGGCATTCATCTCCTTGCAATATTTTTCAAATTAGAGATATTTGTAACAAATAGCACAATTTTAACTTCAGCTGAAGAAACCTTTTTCTTAATCCTTGATGAACTGATTTTGTTTTTCTTTCATGCATTTCAATATGTTATATATTTTTTTACATATGTTAATATTATATATTCATATATAATTATGTTACTATGTGTTTTTGTTTAAAAAAGTAAAATTTATATATTACTTTTCCTTTGCATTCTTTTTAATATTTGCTTTTTTTGCTGTTTTTATTGTATAAATTTAAGGTATACAATTACATAATTTGATATATGTATACATGTATACATCATGAAATCATTACGTCAACCAACTTAATTCACATATCCATTGACTCACATAGTTACCATTTTTATGAGTGTGTATGATGAGAACACTTAGAATCTACCCTTTTAGTAAATTTCCAAGTGCACATTATTGCTATCTATAGTCACTATGCTACACATTAGATCTGCAGAGCTTATTCATTTTACATAACTGAAACTTTGGATCTCTTGATATTTTAATATGGCATATTCTTTCAATATTTTTTAATTGTTTTATTATAGTGATCTGTTTAATTGGCATTTTCCAAAAATATCTTTGGTTTATGAAAAATAAATGTATAGATTTTTAAATTAAAATGACAGACTTGTATATATGTATGTGTGTATATATATATTATTCTTTAAATCTAGATTATGACTAAGTAGATTCATTACTGAATTAATTTGATTTTTTTGCAAGATGCAAAGACAATTTAATAGTTCACCTTTCCATTCCATTTTAATTTAAAAATCAACAAGCTACACCTAAATAATTTACAAAGAAATCTAATTAAACAGGTGGTATAAATGAAAAGAACTATATTTTTAGTAAAGGTATATAAACTTTTGAACGTATTTTAATAGAAGAATGCCTTCAAATTAAGTCTGAATTTAGTTGTTACAAGTGAATTTTGAAACCTGAAAGTGTTTATCTTTTAAGCCAACATTTTAATATGCTTTGTTGATTTAAAAGATTGTTTAATGCTTGAGAACACATTCAGGCTGATAACCTCTACTCACATTACCTCTTTGAAATTACTTTGGAAACTCTTTATGTCAATATTTGGTGCATTGGTTAGTTTTCTGAATACAATTTTTCTCCACCCTTTTGTCACAAAATACCTCTTAAATTGATTTGGTTTTATTATATTCCTTAAAAGATTTAAACCAAAAAAAAAAAATGTCAAGAGAATAAATAGAAACTGGTACATTCCAATAAACTTAAACATCATTAATGATTTTTTAATAATAGTCTCCTTATAAAGGAGTTTGGTCATTAATTACTTCATGTGAAGCCACAAAGCTTGATCTCACTACCCCCAAATATCAAGGTAAAGGCCTCAGAACACTAGGACCAATGATTTATAGATATATTGAACAACACATGATGTATTGATATACTAAAATTATGTAGTTAGTAATCATCCTTTAGGATGAAAACATTAAGGGGAAATGTAGATTTTGGCTTTTAATTTCTGTTTTAAACATGAAATAATTCCAATATTTTGTTTTTAAAAATTATAGAAAGATCATTTATTAAACTTGCTGAACCTGCTTTTATTCTTTTTACCTATGCTATGCTATTGCTATCTCACTTTGAAACTTTATTTCCTAGGTCTTCTAACTTACAGTCCTTATTAAATGTTCTTTTTCTTTCAGTACTTTCGAGTGGTAATTTGACTTCTCCACAGAAAATACTATGAGAATAGTGTCTGTATACCTGGGGGAGAGGGGGCGGAATGTCAGAATGTTCTTTTAATTCTTGCTTGATACAGAAAATGATAACCTACAATAAAGGTTCAGGCTCATGAAGATATCTTCATCTCTCTTATTTTTCAAAAATGGATGGAAAATTTTAAAAATCTGCACTAAAATAATTATGTTAATAGTCAAAGAAAAACCAAATGTTTCACCTTGCGTTTACGTAGGTCAACTAGACGTAACATATGGAAAAAACAGAATTATTGTCAGCAATATCAGAATGTAAAATAATGAACAAGCACACACACATTGCGAAGCAGTTCTCTATGGGTTTCTTGTATTTCTGCACGTCTTTTAAAGAAGGAGCACTGGCAGTTTTTATACTAGGTTATCATTTCAAGGATATCATTTCAAGGATGTTATACAGAAAATAACTTTTTACAAATAATATTCTCCTTCCAAAGTATAAATAGAGGACAGAATAATATCGTTGACCAGCATACTAAATACATCTTCTTCTGGAGTAAAGCATGGACAGATTTCTTAGCAGTCCTCTTATAAATTTTGGGGTATCGTAAGCTGGGAGTTTCCAGCCATGACACATTCCTACTGTGTATCATTCATTTGTACCATTTTACACCAGATTCATGAAGACCATACTGTTTTGAAAAGTGAGTGATCCAATATTCAATGAAATTTACAGCTTAGAGTGTTGTCAAAATGGTTTCTGGAGACCCATGGCCTATTTAAATATAAACTGATAGAACTTTCTGTAATCCTCAAATACTATTTTTGACTTTAAAGTGCAATATTATGCCAACATTGATTCTATAATTCTATACCGTGACAGATTTTTGAAATTTAAAATCAAATTCTCAAAGAAAATTATCAAGCATAGCTGATTTTCCAAAAACACAAGAAAAACAATATAATTTTAATAATGTTATTGAATGGGACATCTCTGACTCTAAACTCATTTATCAGAAAGAATAAAGATTTATGTTGTGTGCACATTCTAATGCAGTGGGTGAGTTGAAAGTGTCTTCAGAGATTACAAAGTTGAATTACTTAAATTCACTTTATTTGATAAATGCCTTGCAAAGTGAAAGTAGCCTTGATAAAATAACTGTTCCACAGAGCACATGAAGCAAAAAGCCATGTGATGGAAAGCACTCTTAGAGGAAGGAGAAAGAGATTTGGATGGAAAAACACAAGTCACATTATTCTGTACCACAGCAAGGAGAAAATGCTATAGGAATATGGTCAATGAATACACTCTGTTGCTATGAAAAATAGAGAGAATATAACTTATCACTTCATGTTGAAAATATTGATGGGGCTGAACTAAAATTTTTTAGAATCTTAAATATTTGTTAATTTGTAAATAAGTAAAAGTCTTACTGCATAAATCTCCCCTTTCCTTTCAGAGATAGAAAGATATCTCACCCCACTCTAACAACAAAAACAAGCTAGGAAAGGAAAAATTGTATACATAATTGCTAAAGTCCATTTGAAATATGAAGAGAAAGACCAATCTGTAAATCCGGATTCCAGAAACCTGTGAGCTTCTTTGAAGAGATGTGATCAAGCACTGATTTCATCCCAGGTGATGCAGTGGAAGGAGGAAGAATACGCCATGGGAGGGCATAAGGAGAAAACAGCTCAAATTTTTAAAAAACCTGTAAAGTTGCTATATATGAGTTGGCATAACAGATTAGAGTAGGAGGATGCTACAGCCACAAAGTGAGTCTGAAAACATGAATCTTCATTACGCTCATGGGTTCTGTTACAGAATATTATCTGGAGGTTTAAGAGAGATTCTCTCTGTGGAAGGTAAGGTCTTCCTACATACAAGACAGCTGGCCTTCTGGGGAAGGTTGGAGAAGGGGCAGGAAAGTAAAGGGACATCTCTGTAGTACTTTCAGGTCTTACTCCATAGTGACAACAGCCCTCCCAAAGACTGGGAAGAGTCAGCGGTGTGCAAAGAAATTCCACTGAGACTTTCTGTATCCTTACGCCCTGCATTGCAGCAGTACCCTAAAAGCTAATGAAAAGAAATGGGACATGATTGGACCAAAGTCATACCCTGCATCCATACCAGAGCCACCACTGAATCCCTGTTTTCATATCCAAGTTTAATTTTCATCACACAACTTCTAAACTTTTTTTTGATTCTTTCAGAAAAATAAGCATTTGTCTTCAAAATCAAAGTATTCACATGCAAGATGTGAATCATATGGAACCCTTTGTAAGGCCAATATTTAAAAATCTATCTTTATGCTGAATTTTCTCTGGAGATGAATTGGTGCTATGAACACTTCAATTCATTGCATGGCCTGTCAGAGAATACACAGTTCCAAGGGCCCTACATCATGTGTTTACTGTCACTTGATAGCCCATGGTTTTTCATTCAATTTTTATCAGTAACAAGTCAGGAGTTGCCATTCAAAAGAATAATAGAACTGCTGATTTCTGGTTTCACAATGAGCTTGGAAGGCATCACTCTCACCCTCAAAACAAGAAAAAATATGAACAAATTAGAAATCAACAACTCTTCTTAAATCCAGAGAATTGAATTGAGATCACAGGACAAATCACTGTCTCCAAAACTAGAGAGACAAACAAGAGGATACAATTTTCCAAAAGCAGAAGCACAGGAGCAGAAACCTATATTTAAAGCTAGCACTGACAGAACACTTCAAACTGTAATTAATACATTGCTGAAGTCTCCATGTGTATGAACATGAAACTTCAAAAATGTGAGGGTTCCCAGTCTTAGGAGAGCCCCACATTTTTGAGGGGCTATATATCTATTAATCAAAATAACCCTAAAAATGTTTCACTACTACTTAGACTTAACATAATTTTTTTTTTTTGAAACAGGGTCTTGCTCCATTGCCCCATACTAGAGTGCAGTGATGTCTTCATAGCTCACTGCAACCTTGAACTCCTGGGCCCAAGCGACCCTCCTGCTTCAGCCTCTCAAGTAGCTGGGAATATAGCAGTGAGCCATGATACCTGCCTAATATTTCTATTTTTAGTAGGGATGGGGTCTTGCCTTTTCCAATTCCTGAGCTCAAGTGATCCTCCCACCTTGGCCTCTCAGAATGCTGGGATTACAGGCATGAACCACTGCACCCGGCCTAGACTTAACATAAATTTTTAAATCTATATAAATCTAAGAAGACTCTACATGATCTAAACTTCTTATAGGTTTCCAGTCATATCCATCCTTTACTCACAACCTTCCTAAAGCCCTCTACTGTCCATTGGTTTGCTTATTCATTTATTGATCCTGAGATATAGCAAGATATACCAAAATGCTTCCTAGTTGATGGCCTTTATTTATGTTATTTGTGATGCCTGGGAAGACATTTTTCTCTTCCTTGACCAGCCAGCTCTTACTCATACTTTCAGTCTGTGTTTAAAGTGAATTTTTTTCATAGAAAACATACTATTCTGGCTATGTTAAATCCCTAGGTTATACCCACTTATAGTCGATATATTTCTCTTTTCTAGAACTTAATGTAACTGTAACTTAAAAATACACTTGTTTGTTGTCTGCCTTCCTTGGTATTAATATACTGTGAGTTCAGTGGAAGAAGGAGCTACAGTTGTCTTGGTCATCACTATATAAGCACTGTCTGATATGTAATAAGAACTCAAATAATATTCAATTATTTGATTAATTTAATCAGCATAAATTAATTTTCTAAACAACTAAAGACTATTCATGAAACTATCCAAACTGTTATGTTTTAATAATTTCAAGTGTTACAATTTCAAAATATAATAAAAGGAATTCAAAAGATTTCTTTGGTATGCAAGGCAGAAGAATGCAGCCAAGAAACATATTTGCACATTTGGCCAAGATTGTAGCTTAGCTTTAGATTAGACACACTTATTTTCTTCTTACTCCTCAACTTGGCATGATACTAAGTTATCTTGGCCATGTAGTTCCTGGATTGCCTGAACCACCTCTTTGATAATAAAACTTACCTAGTTAGAGATTGAATTAGAAGTTACAGTTGATAGGGTTAAAGTTACTGTGTCAGTGTCTGATCAGAGGCTGACTACACTCAAACCAAGGTCCTCCGTGATGCCCTTTCTGTGCTGCTGATTCAATGATCATGAATCCTTCTGTGAAGGAAATGGAAATCTGTTGTTCACTATAAAGTATGCCTGTTATTTTTTCTCTCTGAGCTTCCTCTTTTATTTGTAAAATGGGAATGACAATAGCAGTAATAATAATATTTCTTATGGGATAAGC
>CAUYSK010088336.1:0-41875 GCA_963575035.1 Avahi laniger | reverse complement strand
TCCTTACTTTATCAGCGCCGCTGTTTGTCCCTCGCTGCTTCTTTGCAGTTTCGCACAGCCGATCCTGTGGGAGAGCGCCTCACTCGCGTGTGGGTGTCCGTGTTCTTCACCTCCCACTGTGGGAGCAGAGAGCCAGGAGGTCACCCCTAATCCGCCATTTTCCCCCTCCCCGATGTCATATTTTTTGAAACTGGTTTAATGGCAATTACTGTGATTAAAAAGCAAGTACTACAAAAGTAATGTGGAACAGGAAATGAGTATGGTGGCGTCCAACTTGATTTTAAGGTTTGAAAAGTTGTGTAATGCCCAAGAAGCACACCCATACCACTAGTAGGTAATTCTAGTTATTTAAGAATGAAATAGATTCTGGTTATTACCCCTTTCTCAGATGTATAGCATGAAAATATTTTCTCCCATTCTGTAGGTTGTCTATTCACTATATTGATTGTTTCCTTGGCTGTGCAGAAGCTTCTTAATTTAATCAGGTACCATTTAATTATTTTTGTTGTTGCTGTGATTACTTTTGGGATTTTCTTCATAAATTCTTTGTCTTGGCTGATGTCTATAAGAGGTTTTCTAACATTTTCTTTTAGAATTCTTATAGTTTCATGCCTTAGGTTTAAGTCTGTTATCCATTGTGAGTTAATCTTTGTGAGTGGTGGGAAGTGCAGATACTATTTCAGTTTTCTATATGTGGCTATCCAATTTTCCCAGCACCATTTACTGAATAGGGATTTTTTTCCCCCAGTGGATGTTTTTGTCTACTTAATCAAAGACCAGATGGCAATATGAGAATGCTTTTATATCTGCTTCTCTGTTCTCAACTGTTGATTTATGTCTCTGTTCTTGTGCCAGTACCATGCTGTTTTCGTTACTATAGCCTTGTATATAGCTTGAAGTCTGGCAAAGTGATGCCTCCCAATTTGTTTTTTTTGCTTAAGGTTGCTTTGGCTGTTTGGGGTCTTTTCTTGTTCCATACAAAGCACAGAATTATTTTTTCTAATTCTGCAAAAAATGACATTGGTATTTTAATGAGTATTGCATTGAATCTATAAATCATGTTGAATAGTATAACATTTTAACAATGTTGTTTCTGCCAATCCATGAGCATAATATGTTTTTCTATTTGTTTACATCCTCTGCAATTTCCTTTCTCCGTATTTTGTAGTTCTCCCTGTAGAGGTCTTTCACCTCCTTGGTTAAATATATTCCTAAGTATTTTATTTTCTTTGTTGCTATTGTAAAAAGTATTGAGTCTTTAATTTGATTCTCAGCTTGACTGTTATTGACGTATAGGAATGCTACTAATTTGTATACATTGATTTTATAACCTGAGGCTTTGATGAATTTATTTATCAATTCCAGTAGTCTATTAGCAGAATCTTTGGGATTTTCTAGATATCAGATCATATTGTCAGCAGGAATAATAGTTTGACCTCTTCTTTTCCCATTTGGATACCCTTGATTTCTTTCTCTTGTCTGATTGTTCTGGCTAGGACTTCCAGCACTATATTGAATAAAAGTGGTGACAGTGGGCAATTTTGCGTGGTTCTAGTTCTAAGCAGGAATGCTTTTAATTTCTCCCCATTCGGTATGATGTTGGCTGTGGATTTACCGTGTATGGCTTTTATACTTTTTAGGTATGTCCCATCTATGTCTATTTTGCTAAGAGTTCTTGTCATAAAAGTGTGCTGAATTTTGTCAAATGCTTTTTCTATGTCTATTGAGAGGGTCATATGATCTTTTTTTTTTTTTGCTTTTATTTGTGCAGTAAATCATATTTATAGATTTGCATATGTTGAACCATCCTTGCACCTTTGGGATGAAGAACAACTTGATCATGGTAGATTATTTTTTTGATCTGCAGCTGAATTCAGTTTGCTATAATTTTATTGAGAATTTTTGCATCTATATTCATAAGGGATATTCATCTGCAGTTTTCATTTTTTGTTGTGTACTTTCCTGGCTTTAGTTTTAAGGTTTTATTGGCTTCATAGATTGTGTTGGGAAGGAGTCCTTCCTTTTTGATGTTATGAAATAATTTACACAGTGTAGGTACCAGTTCTTCTTTGTATGTCTGGTAAAAGTTGGCTGTGAAATCATCTGGTCTGGGACTTTTTTTCATTGAGAGATTTTTTATTGCTGCTTCAATTTCGTTACTTGTTATTGGTCTGTTCAGGAGTTGTATTTCTTCCTGTTTGAGCCTAGGGAGGTTGTGTGTTTCTAAGAATTTGTCCATTTCCTCAACATTTTCAAGTTTGTGTACATAGAGATTTTTATAATATTCAGAGATATTTTGTATTTCTGTGGTATCAGTTGTGATATCTCCTTTTTCATTTCTGATTGAGCTCATTAGGGTTCTTTCTTTTCTGTTTCTGGTTAATCTAGCAAGAGGCCCATGGACTTTGTTTATCTTTTCAAAGAACCAACTTTTTGTTTCATTAATCTTCTGTGTAATTCTTTTGTTATCAATTTCATATAGTTCAGTTCTGACCTTAGTTATTCCTTTTCTTCTGCTGAGTTTGGGATTGGTTTGCTCTTCCTTTTCCAATTCCTTGAGATGATTCATTAGATTGTTGATTTGTGACCCTACTGTTGTTGAGATGTAAGCATTAAAGGCTATAAATTTTCCCCTGAGAAATTCTTTTGCTGTGTTCCAAAGACTTTGTGTCCCCTTTGTCATTTAGTTTGAAGAAGCTTTTGATTTCTATCTTAATTTCCTCCTTGACCCAATAATCGTCCAACAGTAGATTATTTAATTTCCATAACTTTGGATAGAGTTGAGTGTTTATGTTGGAATTGATTTCTAATTTTGTTCCACTGTGGTCTGAGAAGATACATGGTATAATTTTTATTTTTTTAAATTTGTTGAGACATGTTTTGTGGCCTAGGATGTGATCAATCCATTAGCTGATAAGGATAATGTATATTCAGTAGTTTTGGTGTAGAATGTTATGTAAATGTCTGTTAGGCCCATTTGTTCTAGAGTCCCATTTCAATCTATTGTTTCTTTGTTTATTTTCTGCTTGGTGGATCTGTCCCATTCTGTCAGTATTGAAATCCCTGGCTATTATTATGCTGTTGTTTATCATTTTGTTTAGATCAAGTACGGTTTGCTTTATGAATCTGGGTGCACCTCTATTAGGTGCATAAATATTTAGGATTGTTATATCTTCTTGTTGAATTGTTCCATTCACCATTATATAATGACCATCTTTGTCTTTTTTTACTTTTGTTGATTTGAAGTCTGTGTTATCTGATATGAGAATGGCTATACCAGCTTTCTTTTGGTTTTCATTTACATGGAATATTGTTTTCCATCCCTTCACCTTCATTCTCAATGAGTCCTTGTGGGTTAGATGTGTTTCCTTGAGACAGCAGATACTTGGCTTTTTTTTTTTTTTTAATCCATTCAGCCAGCCTATGTCTCTTTGGTGGGGAATTCAAACCATTCACATTATTGAAAAAATTGATAAATGGAGTGTATTTCTGTTCATCTTGTTGAGTAAAACTTTATTGCTTTGTTTTAGCTCTTGAATCATTGTATGACTCTGACCTTTAGCTTTTGGGTGATTTTACACAGGTGGGTGTCTATTGTGCTGATCCATGTATAATGCAGTTCTGAGTACTTCCTGCAGGGCAATGACCAATAAACACGAAAAAATGCTCCACATCTCTAATCATCAGGGAAATGCAAATCAAAATCACAACAAGATATTATCTAACTCCAGCGATAATGGCTTTTATCAAAAAGTCCCAAAACAACAGATGCTGGCATGAATGCAGAGAGAAAGGAACACTTATACACTGTTGGTGGGACTGCAAACTAGCACAGCCTCTACGGAAAATGATATGGAGATACCTCAAAGAACTAAAAGTAGACCTACCATTTGATCCAGCAATCCCATTACTGGGTATTTACCCAAAGGAAAAAAAGTCATTTCATCAAAAAGACACTTGCACTCGAACGTTTATTATAGCACAATTCACAGTTGCAAGGATGTGAAGTCAACCCAAGTGCTTATCAATACATGAGTGAATTAATAAAAAATGTGGTATATGTATACTGTAAAGTACTACTCAGCTATAAAAAATGGTGAAGTAATACCTTTATAACAACCTGGATGAACTGGAGACCATTCTTCTAAGTGAGATATTGCAAGAATGAAAAAGCAAACACCACGTGTACTCACTATTAAATTGGAACTAATCGGTCACCACTCATGTGCATGCATGGTAGTCAAACTCATCGGAAATCAAGTAAATGGGAGGGGGAAGGAGGGATGAGTAAATTCATACCTAATGGATATATACAATGCACACTATCTGGGTGGCGGACATACTTATACCTTTGATTCAAACTGTACAAAAGCAATTCATGTAACCAAAATGTTTGTACCTCTATAATCTGAAATTTTAAAAAAAGGAAAAAAAATGAAATAAAAATATTTTTTCGAAATGTTTGTACCTCTATAATCTGAAATTTTAAAAAAAGGAAAAAAAATGAAATAAAAATATTTTTTCGAAAGGCCACTAAGTTCATGGACCTAACTATTTAATAAATGAAACTGTTAAATATTTTTTGTGGCCCAGGGGTGCTGTAAAAATGTACTGAGAAACTAGAAGTGCCATGAACCAAGAAAGTTTGAGACTTAACCAAGAGGTTAAGGTATTTCTAAAACTTCACATCACAGTATGATTCTTCTGGATCACTCTTTAATTGTGAGTAGTCTACATCCAGGTTTTATCTGTACAACATCATCTTGTGTGCCACAGATGCATTAGTGATGCACCATTTTTTAAGAGTGCTCTACTATCATTGCTGTGATTTTTTTTCAAGCCTCATTTATTCTGAAAGTTTTGTTGCTGGAAAATATCCCAAGGTGTTCATGAAAGGTTTTTAGACAATAACCAGGACTCGTATTCCTTCTATAAACAGTATATTGAGAGCTAGCAGTTGAGAACAGTGAGTTCCATTCATACCACCAGGAAAAATATGTCAGACTGAGCTGGTACAGGCAATGATAAATACACCACACTGCCATCTGGCCAATAGCAATTGTAAGTTGCTATAGAGTATAAACCCATTTCAATTCCAAATATGTTAAAGTATGCAACAAGATATACATATCAAAAAACCAACAAAATGTGATGATTTCTATCTCACAGTGTTGTGGGAGTTGATGTAATGAGTGAAAAGGTGTTTTGTAAATGATAAAGCACTACCAATAGTACTATTCTGATTAGGCACAAGGTAATAAGGGCCCGGACTAGGGTGTTGAAAGATGCTAGAAAGAGGGCTACCAGATTATGAAGCACTGAATTAGAATCAATAGAATTTTACAGTTAGAACACAAACATGGGTTGTTCAGCTCTTTTTGATTCATGAAGACTGTCCTGTAAGTGCTTGGCCAGACACTTGCACCCAGGCTAGGGCATATGAGAAATGTGTCATCCTTCTAGTGACTCCTTGGTCCTCTTTGTTGTATTCCATTCCAAAGACATAGCCACAGACTCAAGTTATGTGCTCCTGCCCCTGGTATTATTCAATGGTAGCATTCAGAATCCTTAGTAAAATTATGATGTAAGGGAAGAAAATGTCCTAAGTCTTTACTGAAAATCATTTATATATCTCACTCTTGGAAAGAAGTTTAGGTTGGTAGTTAAATTAACTGGTTTTAGTAGAAATAGACCTGGGTTACAAATTCTAACTCCAACCTTTATTAACTGTGTGACTTTGAGCCTCAAAGCCTCCTCATCCTTGTCTCAAAAAATAGGAATATGTGTATCTCCTTCACAAGGTGGTAATGAGGATTAAATGAGATAAAGTATAAATCACAGTACTTGGCTTACATTTAGCATCTAAATGTCAAAAAGACAAAGATATTCTACTTCTTTTGCCACTTCTTTGGCAGCTCTGGAATTGTTTCTCAGGGAAATTCGTGCCCATGCCTAAAATTTAATTTAGAAACATTTCATGAGCAATTCTTGTACAGAAGCCATATGTGAATGATATGTAGAACCTTTCCACTGATTTCATCTTCACTAGTATCTCTCTAGTGTATGCCACTATCATGTTTTTCTGACCCAGAACCATACCTTTTACCTGGAAATCTTGCTTCCACTCTTAACTCACTGGAGCCTGTTCTTCAGATTTTGTAAACACTCAGATTAAAAATCCCTCCAACAGCTTCCCATTGCACTGACAATAAAGTCTAAATTCATTATCTAGGCTTTCCAAATCCAATGTTCTACCTCTTCTACTCCTATGGCTACATCCATCACTTCACTCCAACCACATTGACCTGCCTTCTGTTCCTTCAGCATGCCAACCTCATCCTCACTGTAGAGAATTTTATGTTCCCTGTGCAGAACATTTTTCACTCTCTGATATTTTTCTTGTTCATCAATTTAATGGCCATGTTTTCTCCAGCCCCAGCCCCAGTCCCAGCCCTCAGAATGTAAACTGCATGAGAGCAGACAGTGTCTTATTCTCTGCTAGATCCCCAGTGCCTAAAGCTTTATCTGGCACATACTAGACATCCTATAAATAATTGCTTAATCATAAATAAATGTGTGCAAATTAAACATTATCAAAATATCATCATATAAGTATCCTTTGGGTATACATTTCTTTACAGACAACACTCTGTAAGCAATAAATAACAGCACATATTACAATTTAGATCTGGTAGTGAGGGACTGAAATAATCTTGCCCAGGTGTTGACAGACTGAATTTGCACAAAGCCAAGGAAATGATGTTTTATTGTCACCTCCCTTTGTTTTAAAATTGTTCAGTAAGCAAGAGTTCTTTGTATTTTTCCTTTTATATCCAGAAGGTGTTCTCCAGGCTCCAGAAAGATCTGCTTGTCAGTCTATTTGAGCAGACAATATATTTCAAAGATTGACATTCAGTGGCAATTCGAATCTTTTAGAGTTACTTGATTCTTCCAGCATTTAACAAATAGGCTATTCCAGGATACTAGTCTAGCAGTGTGCTTTGAATAGCTATGAAATGGGAGAGATATTTATCTCCCTATGTGTCTGTACACATATGGGAATCTCCCTCTGTTTCCCTCTCTCTGTCTCTTTCACTCTCTCTATTTGTTGGTAGAGAAAACGTCAAGTTACAGTAGAGATTTATTTCTTTAAATTCTTTACTCATGAAGCTGACAAAAATTGGGAGCCAAGCACATTTATCCCAGTCAGAAGAACTAGTCTCTTTCAAACAATCAGCAGTAACAGCACATAAATCTGTCAGCATAATAGTAGTTGTTCAGGGAAGATCTGTAACTTCATTACTGAGAAGGTAGAGCAGAAGAAAACGGTCCTCTATAAACTATGAGTCAATATAGAAAAGTCTCTATTCAATTCATTTAAATTAAAATATTTGTTGAACAACCACTATCACTCTCCAACTATATACAGGCCGGAAAGACAGCAAATCAGACAACCAAGGTGGAAGAAAGGGCTTCGGGAACAGTGTGTGAAAATGGCAAGCACAAGGCCAGGCACACAGAAGGCACACAGCCAGTTCTGCTTTCCTCCTTACTTTCTCGATTTCTCCTTTGATTCTTGGGACGTATCTGCAAAGGTACCGTAATTCAACTCAGATATACGCTGAGGTGGGTAAAGGGGTTGGGGGTCACCCAGTGTGACAGCTGACTCTGCCCAGCCTCGGCAGACACTTCCCATACATAAAACCTCATTTCTGTCCTCGTGGGTACGTATTTTATTCCCATTTGCCAAAATAAGAAACAGAGGTACCAAGAGATTAAATAAATTGCACAATATTATGCGGTGGATACAATATGCAAATTAAGTTCTGGTCATTCACAGAGGTATTCATTTCACTCAGAACACATTTGTTGATCTCCTTGAATCTCCAAAGCTGAGGATTCAAATAAATAGGACAGACTCCACATGTTCAGAGAGCTTTTACTTAACGTGGAGTGAAACATTTTTTAGGGCAAAAATATTATAACAGAGGTATGTTTGGTAGGCCAAGAGAGAAAACGGCTCACTTTGCCAGGGTGCAGTGAGCGTGGAAGGAGAGGGAAGCCGTCACCAGGATGTGGTAACAGATGAGTCTTGGAAAATGAACAGGAGCCATGGGCAATCACAGGAGGGCAGAGTGAGGAGATGGGGGATTGGGGGTGGTGTGAGGAGGAAGACGATCCGAGTTCTGGGAACAGGAAATGCTAGATCCTGGGGAACTTTTGGGAATGGTAACTCATGTTGTCAGTCTGGAGTGTGGCTGTGCGAGGAGGGCGGCAGGAGATGAGGCTGGAGAAGGGAGCAGAGGCCAGGCAGGAGGGGCTTGTGTATCAGGCTGAGGGTTCAGGCTTGACCATGAAGGTAATGGGGATGCAACAGAAGATTTTAAGCCAGGGGATGACATCCTCTGAACGGTATCTTCTGAAGGTCCTCCAGCAGGGGTATGGAAGAACAACTAGAAAGAGACCTACTCAAGGAGACTGGGAGACCAGAGAAGAGCCTTCTGCACTAGACCAGGCAAGAGAGGCCAAGGCCCCGATCAGAGCAGCGGCTCAGAAACACACCTGTCTGGCCCTCTCCCCTGCACAGCTTGGCGTGGTGTGCTCCTTGAAGCAGCTCTTTTCCCTCAGCAACGTGAACTGATTTAAGGGACAGTAGAGCCCAGCTCTCAGCCACAGTCTGGCGCTCACTCTCCTGTTCTATCCTCAATTGGATTTTATGTAGGTCGTTATCCCAGTGATGCTGACCTTGAAAGGGTCCTGAAATTAGCCCATTCGTCACTCCTTTGCATCGAGCTTAGGAGACTCCTATTAAAGTACAGCAGATTTCCTAGGAGGAATGCAGCATTATCCGCCGCTAATGCCCTGCCCTTAATTGCTTTGCCAGATTAATTAGTTGAATCCCCAGCAAGGCCCCAATCAAGGGGAGGCAGAACAAGTAACTTGATGAAGTGAGGGAGTGAATGAGAGTCAGAGTATTGGGCAAAGGTGGGGAGAACTGTGCTCAGCAGCCTGGGTGGAAATGGAGCACCCAAAACATAGAGAGGGAAGAGGAGTCGGGAAAGAAGGAAGAGCAAAGAGCTTTAGAGACAAAAGAAGCTAACTGGGCTCAGCAGGCATAGAATCTACTCAAGAGATCCCTTTCACTGTCTGTGACAGGTCCACTGTCTTGAAGAGAGACCCTAACCTGGCAGGGGAATGTGGATGAATCAATGTTACTCTGCTTTTCATCCAGCTCCTATAATGTTCTGAGCAGAGTCCCAGATGCTGGCTATGCACTCTCAGCCCACAGCACCATGCTGTCAGCTAGGTCTACTGTTTCCAGGTTTCGCACAAGGAAACTGAGGTTCAAAGAGCTTAAGTAAATTGCACACATTCAGCTGAGTAGCAGAGTCAGGATTTATTAATAAATGTAAATGCATTCTGGCCCCAAAAGTCCTAACCACTAGGTCTTCTGCTTCACATCTCACCAACAATCACTGCCTCAACTATTCTGACTGGATGAGGCTTCCCAAGGCCTGCAGAGGTAGTTTGGCCTTTAGAAGTCCTTGGATGCACTCTAAAAAGCCCAAACCCTTGTCCAGCTCCCATTTGCACCAAATCTGGGCACATTACTACACCCTTACCATAGCCTGGATCTGCAGTCTAGGGCTTATCAGGAGACTCTATGCCTGCAGTTTGGGCAATAACCGAAGAGTTCAAATCCTGAAAAAGCTACTGGATTCTTGCAGCAATCACTGGTAGAGCTGGAATTACAACCCAGGACTGCCTGATCCTGAAGGAAATGCATGTCTACTCTCTGACTCTTCCAGAAGATGATACTTAAGCTGACTCCTGAGCCATGGGAGCTTAAGGACAGTGACAAACTGTAGTCAGAGACAACACCACAGGCAAAAGCATGTAGGCTGGATGCAGCAAAACATTCTTGGAGAATGGTGAGCCTAAAGTGCTTGTGGGAGAAGGTGGGTGGCAGGAGATGAGGTTGGAAATGTGGCTTGGGATGTCGTTGGGAAGGTGACGACATAGGAAACACCCAGTGAAGGGGAATGTCCTTGTCAGTGAGATGATTCAGGCATTTGGAAAATATGGGGTGAACAAAGCCTCCAGTGGGGGTGGTGGCTGGTTATGACTAAGTCGTATGGAAGCCCCACAGAGAGTTAATGAGAAAGCGAGAGAGAAAAGCTAACTGTGCGAGTTTAAGTGATAGTTTACAAAGAGGCCTCTGTCTCCTGCCATGGGAGAGAAATCACAGCTGAGGAGCAAAGTCAAGTGCTGCTAGTTGAAGTTGCCCAACTCTGGAGATATTTAAAGGCTCGACCAAACCAGTGCTGTTCATTAAGGTAAGGGCCGAGGTTGGGAAAACCCGGACTCTGAAACATGAAATGGGGACATCTGGGAAATGCTTCTGTGAGTTTTGCCTCTGTAGGGCCCTCTCAAATCTCAGAGGTTGGAGAGGACCAGCTAGCAGCCAAAGAGGAAAGATTCTGAAGAGGTCTTTGCCCTATAAAGAAATAGATGCTCCCTCAGGAGTTAACTTGCCTGCACTCCTGGCTGTCAGGCTGCTATCTCAAGTTAAATCCCCACATAATCCAACTGGAGGCATGCCAGACCTGAGAAGGAAGGAAAGAGATTTCTGCCCAAGGAGTTGCGAAAATTAACCAGCCTGTATATACATGAGCTGGGAAAATACCCTTGGGATTGAATTTTGGGAGAGCTTGATCGAGGGGATTAGAACATAACACTGGATAAACAAAATTTCAGTAACTTGTGACACTTTCTCAGGACGTGGGATTCATCACCCTGGCAAGGACTCAAGGGGATAGGACAAACTTCCTTAGAAGCCTGGAAAAAATAACATCCTATGCTGGGCAAAGTGGAAATGCTGGAGTTGCCCTGTACTTGGTAGAGAAGAGAATGAATAAGCTGTAGGTAGTGAGATGCTGGAGTGGATATATTATATGAAACCAGAAGACCTACCACAGAATTACACTCCATGGAGTGGACCAGAGAAGACAACATTCACCATGGCAGTCAGAAATGTGCTGGTGAGAGGAGCATCAGCGACACCCAAAAGTTCAGTGCTGGCCTCCTCTGCAGGCCAGGGGTGATGGTATGAGAGGTGGTCACAAAGCTGGACTCATGATGGGGAAGTGAAATAATAGAGCTAAGAAGTGTTGCTTACCCACTAAAAGCCAAAAGGCCACAATTACCATAATGACCAGCAAGGAAAGAGAAGCAGTCAACAGTGCTTGGCTCTGGGAAGCTGCGAAGAAAATTCATAGAGCATGACATCCCAAGGGGCAAAATTGGCCAATGCTGCTTAACGTCTACAGCCAGAAGCAAGACCAGAGGGCCACAGGTAAGCTGCATGAGCAGGTCGCCTAGACCTCCAGGAAAGTTGTTCCAGAATTCCTCTCCCAGACCACATCTATAACTATGTGTGGGGCCCCTAATGACCAGCTGTACCTTCTACAAAACACAAAACACTAGGACATGTACTCAATTCAGCCAAGTTCCTTGCCATTTTATAATAAGAATGGCCTTTCCTCCATTGTCCAATAACATGTTCCTCCTCTCCATCTGAGACCCCACCAGAATGGGCTTTATCATCCATATTTCTACCAACATTCTGTTCATGACCACTTAGAACAACTTCTCTAAGATTGAGGCTTTCTCTACAGCTCTCCTCTTTTCTTTCTCAGCCATCACCGGAATTGCCCTCAAAGATCTGTTCATAGCAATGTAGGCATTTTCTAGCTTGCACCTCAAAACTCTTCCAGCCTCTACCCAGTACCCAGTTCCAAAGCAGCTTCCACATTTTTTGGTAGTTACTGAAGCAGCTATCAACAGCAGAAACTTATTTCTCACAGTTCTGGAGGCTGGGAAATCCAAGTTCAAGGTGCCAGAAGAGTTGGTGTCTGGTGAGACCCATTTCATGATTCATAGATGGCTGTCTTCTCACTGGTCCTCACATGGCAGAAGGGGGGAGGGAGCTCTCCAGAGTCTCTTTTATAAGGGCATTATACTCATTCATTAGGGTTCCATCCTCATGGCCTAATCACCTACAAAGGTCCCACTTCCTAATACCGTCACCTTGGGGGTTAGGATTTCATCATATAAATTTGGGGGGTACACAAATATTTAGTATGTAGCAACAGGATTCCTCTAATGGACAAATTTTGCTCAGTGATGTCCCATCAGTGCAGCTGAGATTTTGTTAGACTATCCTGTAGTCTGTGGCTCTTCCCAACCAAGCCTTCCTTTTTGCCTTTGGCAGGTGTCATACCTACAATGTGATCTAAGGGCTCTCCTTGTCTTCTCCAGTTCCTTTATCCTTCACAGGCATTTTCCTCAATAAATCTCTTACACACCTAATCCTGTCTTGGCAACTGTTTCTCAAGGGTCCTGAACTAATGCCTCACTACACTTTACATTCTATAAGGACAGGGATCATGTCTGCCTTGTTCACTACTGTATCCCCCTGCCTAGCCCCATTCCTAGTAATTGAATTAATCAATGCACTCAACCATAACAGCATCAGTAGTACAGTAGGAATGGAACTCACACTGGATGGAAATGGAGATGAAACCAGGACACTTGGGTATACTGGCAGTGAAAGGGGAAAAAGACTGGGGGTTACAGGTGGCTAAAGCAAGGCCAATAGGAGCTCTTTGGGGGTTGGAGTGGTTTGGTTACATTTATAAGCTGAGGAGGAGTCAATGAAGAGGGAAAGATCAAAGATATATTAGAGATGGGATAAGCCCAAATAAATGGGGAACAGACCTAGGATGGGAGCCAGGAAGGAGGTGGACAGTTGATCACCTGCCTTGGGGTCTCCATTTCTCTAGTGATACAGCAGGCCAGGTCATCTGCTGAGAGAGAGGTGTGAGAGTAGTAGGAACCTAGGGGGGCGATGACTGAGATAGCCCCTGATGGTGAATGGACACCGGAACACCCTGGGACAGCTGTAAGGCTGACGTGAAGGGCCCCTCTCAGTCTGGAGCCACGCATCTGCAACTCCAAACATGGAATTTTCTATAGCATCCTTTTGGGGCTCCTATGCAGACCTGGAGAAGTCAGACAACATTGGGATCCAGGGTGAGGGACTGGCAGGCTCTGAGGGGGGTCTGGGGTGGAACAATAGTGAGTGAGAGGAGGGTGCTGGTAATTTATTTTAAACAGTGACTTACCAAGGTCAGGACTGCAGGCAAGAGACCCACCTGTCCCAGTTGAAGAAATATTAAACTGTCCCCCTTTACTCCTGCGTCTTGTCTAATTCTCCCACGTGAAAGTATTTTTTTGTCCACTTCACAGATGAGGTCACAGAGGCTGAGAGAGGTTGAAGGAACATGCTCAAGTTCCCTTAGCTTCTTTTTTCAACTGCAAAAGAAATTTATTTTCACTTTTTAAAATGAATGATCTTTGCATGTGAAAGAATTATTTAAAATTACATATATTCATATGATATTTGACGAAAGTTTAATATAAGGAACCACAACTAACTAAAGAGAATAAAAAGATCTCTTTATTTTAATTGAATGTATGCTTCACTGTGTGTGATACAGATAATTATATACCTTTCTGGGATTTAGCTTTCATTTTAGCATTGGATATACTTGTGGAGAAATACGAAATATTTTGTTGTCCTCCACCGCCCCACACATGCTCCCTTACTGAATTTGGTGGGATCATTTTGGAGAGAAGTTTCAGAATTTGAGTCCCCTCAGCTTTTGTGTATTGAGAGACTCTTCCAAGGTTTGGAATGGGGGTAAGTGGTGCTTCAGGAATGCTTACATCCCCTCTAAATATTATTTTATACTTACTTTTAAGAATGTGTGCTTATTTAAGATTTTATACTTATTCTTAGGAATATGTAAGAGAGGCTATGACTTACATGGCTCTAATCCTAAGTCATTAAATAAATTAACTGCATTGACTTTTTAGGAACTAATACAGAAGTGTTTGACCTGAATATCATTTTTTCCTCTCTTCTAACGAAATTCAGAGCTATTTTATATATACTTAAAAAATGGTTTTCATCAAGCAGGCAAAGACAGCTTTGTAGATGGTCATGCCAATCTTTGCTATATGTGAGATGAGGACATTATATTTTTATGGTTGGCAGTCTATGGATTTCAAATTCCTTAATCAGCACGTATTGAATGAATTTGTGGTTTTGACTATTGTTCTCATTACATGGTAACTATAACATATCACAGATATTAGCTAGGTCAAGGAGGTTTTTCTTAAAGGGAACAGAGAAAATTGCCCTGGCTATGTCCAAATGGACTCTGACAAGAATTTTAAGAAGTTTTGCAAATGAAATTGCTCCTGGAAACTTGTTCATTCATTAGGAGGCCCCTCATCCATTATCTGATAAAGATAATTTGAGTCAAGTAAAGGGTGACGTTCAAAATGAAAGCAATAAAGGATTTATTTTCAAATCTGATGATGATGTGTTCCCATAAGCATTCTAGTGAATTTGGATTTATGGACATGTGTGACTCTGCAACATGTTTTAAAATTATAGCAGATTCCCTGTGGTGCCATCTTTGACAGCTGGCCCCATGCAAATGTGAAACTGGACTATTAACCACCGAACATCTCAGACGAATATGAAAAGCATGTTTCAGGCTGTCATTCATTTTTATTTTTTAAGACATTAACTATAATAGAAGAAATGTGAAAAGATTCATTATATACAGAAGAAGAAACGGAATTGCTTTCCTGATTTTTTCCTATTAAGGCTAAAAGAAATAATTCACAGGATTACGTGTAATGAATAAGCACTTCTTTGAGAAGCGGTTTTATTAAAATAATATTTTTTAAATCCAAAATGAATCAAGTCTGCCAAAATTTTGTAAATTGTTAAAAAAAATAGTTCAATAAATGTGCCAGAAAGAATTTGTTCAGCATGTAGATTCTGAATCACTATTAATGTGGTGAGACCCTCACTTATTACAAGTAATATCCAATTTACAGTGGGTTTATGATTCCATTTACTTGGTAAGTGGGTAGGTCAGAGTTTAGGATATATCTTGCTGAAAAAAAAAATACTGTCACAGAACCAATATGGGCCAGATCCATATCACAGCAGGACTTTTAGATGCCTAATCCTTTGGATACCTAATCCTGAAACGTCACTCATTTTATAAGTCAGAGTGGAGGCTCCAGGGTTATCCATATGGAGCTACAATCGCACCAATAGGGTCAGTCTGTGCTCTGTGTCCTATGAGGGGACCATAGGATTCCAAAAGGAAAGACATAAAGTTCGGAGACATTTCTTCCAATTCTTTGTCACATAGCAGGAAGTCCAGCAAACTGTTGACTAAAGAGTGTCACTTCCCTGTGCACGTCTTTCTTTTTCAAACCTCTAACACACTCCCAATCTTCCTCCTAGAAAACTGAAGCCGCTTCTTGCCCTGTCTGGGACCTGGTTCCCGAGTGGTCTGGACAGGGCTGAGATAGTATCACTTGTTCATAGGTTCTAGCACACGGAACTGCAAAGAGGGATTAGAAACAGAACCCAACCTATCTTTAGTCTAACGGGGCAGGGCAGAGACAGTGGGACTAAAAGTAAGAGCAAGAGTGCTCTACCAAGCCAGAGAGTTTGCAGCAGCCTGGTGGTCATGTGTGGACACGAAGAAGAAAGAAAACCTAACTGAGAAACAAATTTCTTCTTCTTTTTCTTCTTTTTTGTAACCTCTTGTGACGGTTTTAAAACATGTCACTAATTCTACTATAATTCCCATCAAGATTCCTCCTCTTGAATCTGAGTGGATCTGTGTGACTGCCTCAATGCACAGAATATGGTAACAGTGACACTGAGTCACTTTGAGGCTAGGTTAGAAAAGCCCAGGCAGCCTCTGCTGGCGCCTTTTGGGATATTCGCTCTACTCACTCTGGGAAGAAGTCTAGCTGCCCGGAGGCTTCCCTGGGACCATGTGGAGAAGCAACAGAGGGCAAGAGATGCCCAAGGAGCCAAGCTGTTCCAGTCCCTGCTGTTGGAGTATCCCCGGTCCAGGCACTAGCTGTAAATGAGTGGAAAAGCCTTCAAGGTGACCCCAGACCCAGCCACACTGTCACCGCAACCACGTTAGAGACTCCAAGTGAAAACTGCCTGAGTCTTGTCAACCCCCATGTTTGAGTCCAAAACAAATAATTGCTATTATTTTGAACCAGCTTGGTGTGCTTCGTTGCATAGCAATAGATAACCTAAACAGAAGAGCTCTCCATAAAAGAGGCTTTTACCTTTCCTTTCTTAAAAGGGCAAGTATCCGGAAAGTCAGGGAAAGGTTAAGAATCTCTCCCTCTGTCTTTCTCTAACAGCAGGATTGTATAGATGGGGTAGATGGGGGAGGGGGGTAGGTTCTGTTGATTGAAAGACAGGGAGAACCAGCTCTGAGTATGGATGACTTCCAGACACTAGAAGTGAAGGAGTGTTGGCTTCTTGTGGTTGACAATTGTGCCTTCTCCTACACAGCGATTCGGAGGGATGTCTAATGGGAGTGGTGCAAAGATGCCTGTTTGCTGCACCCAGAGTGCCTTGCCCTTAGAGCCTCCTGAGAGGACCAGTGGCTGACTTGGGTGCAGGGGGGCTGGTGCCACGATCAGCAGAGAACCGCATAAGCACAAATAATGAGGATCTCAGTGCAACTATGATGAGCTAATACCAGGCTCTCCTCCTCAAGCTTTTTGAATAGCACGAATTACTCAAGATTATTATCCAACACTAGAGAAGAGGAAGAACTCCAAAACATGGCTGATACTGAATATCACATCATGTGATACGATTTTTAAAAATTAAGAAAAATATTCACTGCATCTCACCTGATTATATACCTACATTTGTGAATGACAGAGATTACCTTGACCATTCCAAAGGTATTTGCTATCCTTGTAAAAGGCTTTGTCAAATGAATTTCTCATTGATGAAAATCTTAGGTAATGTTAAAAAATAGGCATTTTAAGAACAATTAAGACATGGGAAGGTAGTTATCTGGGGCTCTGGGGGACCCATTAGGCTGCCCTTGCTACTGAGAGCATCCTCATTTCTCCACTTTTGAAATGACAAGCCCTTTCAAAGCTCCAAAATTGCTTGAGCTTTTTCAAGCTCCAAAGTGACTTTGTTTATTTGTTCTCTCTTGTGGAGATGTCAAATGTAGTTTATGTGACACAAAATGTTCAGGTATACATAGCTGTTGCTGTGAACCAAATGCTCTGTACACCAGGAAAGATATCTCCAACTGTTTCCGTTTTATTTCCCAGAGGTCTTTAAAAATAACCAAATGAGACCAGTTATTTTTAAAGACCCAGAAACTGGTTGCTGGAAACATTTATTCCTTATTGTTGTCTCCTCTTCCTTCCTTGGTCCCCTTAACTAAAATAAAGCAGTCATTTGTCACTGTCCATTAAATAAAATCAGATTGAGTAAGGTCTTTTCTCAAGATTTTTTTCTCTCTTTATCAAGTATTACAGTTGATTAGAGCAAGTAGCAGTGATCCAATCAAGGCAGAGAGATGTTTTAAATAACCTGACTACCAATCTGAATTCCAGCTCTATGAAGGAGGCTTAGCCAGAATGTCGGTTGTGTGTTCAAATACATGTACTATTCAAAAATCAAAGGAGAAAAAAAAGATGACACTCTGTTAAAGGTGGCCCAGGATGAGGGCACTGAAACTCCCCTTCCTGAGAGCCGCTGATGACTTCTTTGCAAGGTGAGATGCTCTAGCATGCATTCAGGACAGAAGGGATAAAAGGAACAAACAAACAGAACGTGTTCTCAGAACTCGCAGCTTGATTTCCTCAAAGGAGTAGCAGAAATAGATCAAATCAAAGCATTTTAAAAGTTGTTGAAGTGTCTTTAACTGACTAAATAGAGCTTTTAAAAAATGAGTACCCTAAATGCCAGATGATTAATGAAGGTCAAGCAAGCAACCTCTATAATTTATCATTATGAGTTTACTCACAAGCCTTTTTAGGAAATGAAGGGTAACTTCTTACTTAGCAATATTAGGGAATATTTTTCCTGTAACATGTAAAGTTTTCAAAATATGAGGACCAAAGTATTGCATAATTAATTTTTTTCTGGTGGAGCTAAGGGTTCGGAAAATGAACCTCTCAATAGCCATGTTTTCCTAACAGATGGGGGGTGAAAATTAAAAAATAAAGAAAATAAAAAAAAAAGAAATAGCCATGTTTATGCACCCAAATGAGATTAATTGCTTTACTTACACCTGGAGGGGGCTTTGCGAATTTGTACCAGATTTTTGATGACTTTTGACTTTAAGAACCGAAGCTGAGGATAAAGCTGAAGCAAACGCCACTGAAATGGCCTGTGCAGTACAGATTTCACTGGCTAGAGGGCACAATTGTTTTAGCTGATCCGGGGTGATGAAAAGCAAAATCTATTAATCTGTTTCTTACACAGTGACCTGGAGGTTTTAAAATTTGGATCAAGAATGTGAGACTGTTCCTCACTAAAAATCCAAATCACTATTTGCTGGAAGGAACAGCAGAATAAAATGTTCATTTTCTATAGATGATGTTTTTTGGGGCTTGTTAGAAAAAATAGAACACACTCCAAAGAGCCCTTTGGTCAGCACGTTTTCCTGTCTTAGGTTTATCAAGCTGTTCACTTGGTTTTCACTTGGGTCTTTTCCTCCTAAAAATATTAACAGCTCCCCACAAAAAAAAAATGTATGCGTGTATGTATGTATGTGTACAATAGATTTGGCAAAGAACTTGATAAGAATTTGACTATTGTTAGGAAATTACGGGGTTGGTTCTTAGTAGCGAGATTATGTCTTTTATAAAAATGGTTTCTTTTATTTAAAGTATACATATCAATAATTTTTTTTCCAAAGAGGTTAATTAGACAATGATGTTTTGTGGCCCTAACACTGTCTCTTCCTTTGTCCCCTTCCTGCTGAGGACTTCCTGGGTTTTCTTTGCTATTTTACCTTCTTTAATATGATACACTCTGGTTTCCCCTCCTCACATATTGTATATGACCCCAAATCCCAGATCACTTTCCTCTTCACTCATTTCCTCTGCCCCTGCTCATGCCTGCACACCCCCACAGAAGGAGAACAACAAAGAAAGTGACTTCTACACTCACAATTCCAGTTAATTTCATCATGTCTTTGCCTCACTAACCACAATTCTTATTCCCAAATACAAATTTTTTCTTGAGTGATAGTTGTCTTACTCTCTTTCTGCATACCAAAAATCTCAAGTAGGATACTTGCAGACTAATGAATGAAAATACTCAAGGAAATGTTGAGACCTTCAAGAAGTTTCCAGATAAAGCATAAATGTCTCATTAGATAAAATGTTAAACACTTTTTGAAGCAAGTCTTTTCACCTCGATCTCCAAAATACATTCCAAACCCGTCTGTGGTAGGTATAATTTTGACCCCTCTGGTATTACTCCTGTGAGGATGTTACTTTACATGGCAGCACGGATATTGCAGATGTAATTAAGGTTACTAAACAGCTGACCAAAACCAGGAAGCATATATTGGATTATCCAGGTGGGCCCAATGTAATCACATGAACTCCTAAAAACTGAGATATTTCTCTAGCTGGCAGTAGGCGGTAAAGTCAGACATTAAAGAATGAAAAGGATTCAATGCGCTGTTGTTAGCTTGAAGATGAAGGGAACCATGTCAAGAAAATGGGAACCTCAGTCCTATGACCTCCAGAAACCAAATTCTGCCAACAAACTGAATGAGCTTGAAAGCAGAATTTCCTCAAGAACCTCCAGATAAGAGCCCAGTCCAGCTGATACATTGATTTTGGCCTTGCAAAGCCCTGAGTAGAGGAACCTGTTGAGTGATGCTGTGCCCACACTTCCGACTCCTGGAATTGCGTTGTGACAAATATTTACAACAGCAGTAGAAAACTAGTACATTAGCCATTCTTGTTATATGGCTTTTAAAAGTCTTTACTGTTTAAGCTTTTTTTATTTTAGTTCTTCTGTTATTTATAATTGAAAGATAAATTTTATGTCACCTTCCCAAGTTGTGAAAAATGAGGCCTAAAAATTAGAACTTTCCCTTCTTCCCTTCAGGAAGAAGATTGTCTAAGTTTAGTCCAGGTGAGGGGAACGCTAAGGCCATCTTGATCAGTCCCCATTTTGCTTGGCCTTCAGAAAATGTAAACATCGTCTTTTTGGAGCGTTTTACTTCCTAACTCTAGGACCCATTCCAAACCCTACCCACTTCCCAGCAATTGGGCCATGGTTCCAGGGACCAAGCGTCAACCTAGGCCCCTCTGAATATCAATTGTCCACCCACCTGGTTTATAGCAGCATGGTCTGTTATGCTGCTTAGCACAGCTCTCTGCTACTTCTATGCCATATTTGGAGAACAGGAATCTTATTTCTAGGTGGCCAGTCTGCCTAGATATCTAAGATAGTTCTCTCTCTGCCACCTTCTTTATCGGATCAAACCAACACATGGCCTGAATGGAGGGAGAAGTGGAAAAAAGAAAAAGAAAAATAACATCAGCTAATTTCTCAAGCATATTTTCCTGCCAAACATCCTAAAGAACAAACTGATTTATTCAACAAACACAAAAGCATTAAGTAAGATGCTAACATATGTGCATTCACATGCTAATTCAGGATATAGAAAATGCATCTCATTAGCTAAAAGCTTTGGAGTCTGAGTTTAGACATTCATTCATGGTAGTTTCTATAGCATTCAAGGAACTTGTCTGAATTGGAGCTGTAGATTCAAATATTAAATATATTTTTTTCTCAGTAGCATCCAATATTGGAAACAAATCATTCATTGTTTAAATATGCTTTTAACTCTCTTATTCTTAAAAGTTTCCAATTGTATGCTATTGTTAGCTGTATAAGGATTTTCACATTTTTCACATTTTAAGTTTTTTCTTTTTTCTTTTTCTTTCTTCTTTGAGACAGAGTCTTGCTCAGTTGCCCCAAGTAGTGTGCAAAGGTGTCATTGTGGCTCACAGCAACCTCAAACTTCTGGGCACAGTGATCCTCCTTCCTGCCTCAGCCTCCAGAGTAGCTGGGACTATAGGCTCACACCACAACGCCTGGCTAATTTTTCTATTTTTTGTAGAGACGGGGGTCTCGCTCTTGCTCAGGCTGGTGAACAACTCCTGAGCTCAAGCAATCCTCCTACCTCGGCCTCCCAGAGTGCTAGGATTACAGGAGCGAGCCACTGTGCCCAGCCCAAGTTTTTTTCTTGACCTTTCTGATAATCACATTTAGTGCAAAAGTGAAGGGCAATGTATGACATACCACACAGAATGTATCTATTTGTATAATTCTTCCAAAAACATGTTACAGTTTTGTACATAATCTCTATACATAAGAATGAGGCTTATGATGAAATTCTTAGAAATTGTTTATGTGTTAAATACGGTTCTTGTGTTGATATCAAGAGTTAGCATCACAAGTCCAGAGAAGGATTTCTGAGAAGATTGAGAGATAAAATACTGAGATTTTTTTAGAAAATTTTGTTGTTTTAAATAACATAACAGATACCGATAAACATTAAGGAGGTTGCACTACTCAGTTCGTGATGTTGTCAGGACAACAGAGCTTGAAAACTGAAGTGAGAATAAAGATGAACAAAAATTAGGTTGTAGATCTGGTAAAAATATCAAATTTTTAATTTTTTAAAAAGGAACTTTTTCCAGTGGACAAAGTTTCTGTAGGAGATCCCTCTGGCCAAGAAGGGCCTCTCCCTACTGGGTTTATTTCTGTCTTTGCCTTCTAAGGGTTCCCTGATGCTGCCATCCCACCCAGCCTCTTGAGTCTTTTTGCTTTCCTTGACTGTTGGCTGCAAAGTAACAAAGAATTCCATTCTTTAAGGGTGCAACAGCAACAGCTTAGAGTGCTCCAAGAGAGATTTCTATAAGAAAATGGAGGAAAATATAAAACAATATGAATATTTTTCAGCTCCCTGAATGATTTTTCAGTGATTCCCAGGTATGGCTCTCTTGGCCTGAGCAGTTTCTGGAACTGTGACTAGGGAGACACCCATCCCAGTTTTCTCCGGACTTCTCTGGTTCTAGCATTGAAAGTCCCACATCCTGGGAAACCTCTTAGTCCTGAGCAAACTAGGATGGTTGGTCACTCTACCTGTCTGTTAGGAGGAATACCTTAAAATCCCTCTTTTCCAGTCCTTGAACTTTTTCCCTTTTAACTCCTCCATGTCTCTTTAGATCACAGGTGATAAGAAGGTTGAATGAGTATGTATCATCCTGAGAATGGAAGGGTCCCACTTATTCAAATATGTTAGTGTCGCAATAGTTAGTCAGAGGGCCGTTGAGCCATGGACTTGTAAAGGAATATTCACTATCATCTTCACTCAGTACTCTTAGAAATAGATGTCATCAAGCCCGCACGGTAGACGGCTACCATCACTACCGTGCCCTCATGATGGCATTAGTGCCTTCATACGAAGAAGAAATACCACAGAGCTTGCACTCTCTCCCTTCCTGACATATGAAGACAGCAGCAAGAAGACAGCCACCTACAAGCCCAGAGAAGCACCCTCACATCAGGAACTCAATTAGCCAGCACCTTGATCTTAGATTGTCCAGTCTCCCAAACTGTGAGACATAAATTTCTGTTGTTTAAGGCATCCAGTCTATGGTATTTTTGTTATGGTAACCTGAGCAGACTAAGACAGCATTTATTATACAATGATAATTTTACCATTTTAAACATTCTTCAAACACAACATTTATAATGATCAATTATCTGCCATGCAACATGAATGTACCATAATTTATTTTACCAAACCACTATTTTAATTCATTTAGATATGTAATACACATTTTTGGTTGCGCTTTCTGTTTTCCAAAAAGAACAATGATTTTTTTTCAGTAATGTACTCTTCCTCCAAGTAGATATGCATCTCAAAGAGAAATGATTCCAAGAAGAGTTCTAGGAGGGGACCTCACTGGTCCAAGAAAAATACAATTCTCATTCCCAGTAATTGGTTCAGAAATGGCAAATGACCACTTCTAGCCAATAATGTGTGAAAGAAAGTTTGGATGGGAAGTTTTCTCACATCTAAGAAAGAGCCATAGAAGAGATAGTCTCGATTGCTCCACTAGATGTAGTGAATTCAAGATGTGCAGCCATCTCACTTCCTATCAGCCATGAGAATCGCACAAGAAATAAATGAAATTTAGTTCTTTGATGACATTAATGAATCACTTAAAGGAGCTCAGGGAATTTCACCCCAAAATATTACTCCTTGGTATAAAGAGTATTTTAAATTAAGGCCCTTAGAGATCAGCAGGCATTAGAAGGGGTTTTCCCTCTATCTTCATATAAACCAGCCAGACCCATCAAGAACACTTGTCTTTCCTTCCTTCTACCCCTATGTCTATTGCAGGAAAGAAGATCAAGAATGTAACCAGACCTGACCCAACCCATTTTAAAAATACTGCCTGTCTCTCAGTCAATTTAATTTCCAAAGACAATCATTTATAAGTCAATCTGTTTGCCCCATCCATTCATTCTCCCTAGTATCTATTCATCCTCCCTAGTAATCATTTATTGCCCCTCAACAGAATTACTTATGCTCCCCATCTCCCCCTTCCCCTCTGAAATGGGGCTATATAAGTATTTGGGTCTCATTAGGATATTGGGCAATCATGTGCAAAGTAAATAAATTTGTAATCTCTTTCTCTCTTATAAATCTGCTTTTTCGTGAATTGCAAACCTTCGAGGGCAAAGAGAAAGTTTTCTCTTCCTCTCCCACATTGATCACAACTCTGAAGCCCACCTCTTCCTCTGTACTTCTTGTTATGTGAGATAAATTCGGTCTTTAATAAGGTTGACCAGGGTTTCTGGTATTTGCAATTAAAATCATTCTAACACAAAGTATTTTATGCATTTTACTCTTATAGTAATATTTATGCATAAATCTTTGTTCATACTGCTATAGCCCAGCAGAGTCCTTTGCCCTCCACCCAGTGAAGGCCAATATCCTGAGACAGCAGGTGTTGCAGTGGAGAAAGAGTTTTATTTCACAAGGAGTCAGGCGAGGAGATGGAAGTAATTTCTCAAATTTAGAAGAAAGGATTTTAAAAGACAGTAGTGGACAAAGGCTAGGCAATTGGGTCTGGTTACTGGGGAGGGATGAACTCACAGAGATTATCTGCTCAGTTAGGAGATTTCTTGGGTAGGGAGTCTCGAGGCTGTTGGATCTGTCCCCACACCTATCAATGGGTCTAGTTGGCATCAGTGGGTGACCCCAGAGTGCAGAGTCTGAAAAACACTTCATGACCAGCCTTAGGTTTCACGATAGTGACGTTGTCTACAGAAGCACAAGTCCTTGGGCTTTACAATGGCAGTGCTATCCATAGAAGTAGTGGAGAAATCTCAAATCTTGCACGTATCAGGGAGGATAGTGCTATTAAGCAGTGAGCAGTTACAACAGTAAGGAAGTTAGGGAACAATGGCTGGTCAACTTCTGGCTATATTTATACTTTTATAAAAATCAGACTTTGATTACTATTTATACCTTATGGCTCTACATTATTTAAATATATATGGTTTCAATACCTATGATTACTTCCTAAGATAGAATCTCTGAAGGAAAAATCCCAGGTCAAAGTGTATGAACATGGTTAATATTCTCCACGTTTATTGCCAAATGTATTTTATAAAAGGCAGCATCAATTTACACTGCCATCAGCAGTATATGAGTGACTATTTCAATGTATCTTTACCAGCATCATCTTTTTAAAATTTTTTATTGATGTGATGGAGAAATAATGGTACCATGTTGTGATATAATTTCCATCTTCACTAAAGGGTTGGACATATTTTTATATATAGTATTTATTAGTCATTTGTATTTGGTCATCTACACATTGCTTAGTCATGTTCTTGGCTGCTGTTTCTTACTGTTTTGTTTAGTGGAATTTGAGGCTAAGTAGTCATTTTTAAAAGTTGAATATAATGTACTTTTTATTTTAGTATCTCTGGTTTGAATGGAAAGGTATATTATTACAGGACAGAAACTGATGTTGGTTTTTTAGGTATTAAAATGACACCAAAAAACCCTGAAATTCACTAGAGACACAAAAAGCTTCTCTCTTTTAGAAGATGTTCATATTTATGGAGTTTGAGTAAATTCATGAAAGAGTTTGATAGTTGTAGTATAAATTCACATGAAATCTTATAACTTCTTGGTTTCAATAATCAGTACTCTTAGGCTATCTAACTGCTCATTTGAAAGCTTCGTTTATGATCTGTTTGGCAATATTTAGGTTTCTCTCTGCTACCTTAATAACCCACTATGACTTCCCTCATGCACTCTCTTGCTAAAAATTGTTTTATGTCAAGGATTAGCAAATTTATGATCAGCTGGAGAGAAACTTAGGTGTGTAAAATTAAAAATGAACTCATAATAATACAGACTCAAGATATAGGAGGCAATGCTTGTCCATTTTATTCTGAAAGTGCCAGTTTTTAGTGTGTTTACAACTCTGGAAAATAGCATAATTCAGTCTTCATTATTAATGTGTTCAATTATACCCTTTTATATAGGTTGGCATTAGCGAGGTACCCTCTTGAGAGAAAAGGGGAGACATAATGAATAGTGTTCTCTCTCTCACTGCCGAGCTCTTCCTACGATTTCGACAGGATTAGAAAGAATATTAGAAAGTGCAGCAACCTGCTTTGTCCCAGAAGTTATTATGTCCGAAGAAAAATCTTTCTCACCTTTGGGTCTGGCCTGATATGTAGAAAGAATGGCAGCCTCTTCAGTGTGATCAACATGTCCCTCTCAGGCAGGGGCGCAGGAGCCAGGAATCCCAGATGGCTGGTCCTTGAGTCAGGGGGCCTTATTCTGAAGGTCAGTCTGCAGACCCCACAGAGAGGCTGCAATGGCTGAGGTTTGGGGCAGGACTTCAGTGGCCCATGAGGAGCTGGCAAGGGAAAGACAACGCAATAGGACCAAAGAAAAAAGCAAATCCTGGAAACTGGAGCTGCAAGTCAGGAAACAATGGGTTCCCTGGGAGCAATGGGCAGATCCAATGCTATCCCATTGGACTGGCAGCAAAGGAGATTCAGTCAACAATGTCAAGATCCAGCAGTTTGCTCAGGGCAACCCAAGTTCTGGGTCAGTTAAAGGGTAACAAATCTCTGCAAGCTAGTTTTAGCAGAAGAGAAGGGTAGGAGTATTATAAGACCCAACCAAGGTCAAGAATTCAGGAAGGGACTAGAACTAGGAGTAGGAAAATCATCAGGAGTGCAGGCCGTGTTTTGCCATCTCTTTTTCTCATTGGACATGTGCTACATTCTCTTCTCTATGTGCCTGTTGGATAGCTCACCACAGTCAACACAGATGTGGCAGCTCCTGGCTCCTAAGTTTATATGTTATAGTCCAACCACACGGACTCTGAATCTCTCTGCTACCCTCAGTCTCTTGCAACCTTTATCTAGCTATCTAGTCCTAATTTTTATTTAATGATTGGCCCAGCTGTAATACAATCAGCTGTGTTCATGGAAAGTAGGGTCACAGTGAAGAGAAATCCAACTCTAGTATATTACTCAGAGCCCTCCAGAGAAACAGAACCAATAGGAAATATTTGTGTATGTGTGTGTGTGAGAGAGAGAGAGAGAGGAAGAGAGAGAGAGATTGATTTATTATAAGGAATTGGCTCACATGATTACAGGGGCTGAGAAGTCTTACAATCTGTCATCTGCAAGCTGGAGACCCAGGAAAGCTGGTGGTATTGTTCAAAGGCCTGAGAACTGAAGAATCAGTGATGTATATTCCAGTCCAAGTCGGAAGGCCTGAAAACCAGGAGCACCGAGGACGGGAGAAGATTGATGTTCCAGCTTAGTCATGCAGAGAGATTTCAGCTTTCTTCCACCTTTTTCTTCCATTCAAGCCTTCAATGTATAGAACGATACCCCCTACACTGGGAAGGGCCATCTGCTTTACTCAGTCCAACAGTATGAATGCTAATCTCTTCCAGAAACACCCTCACAGACATGATCAGAAATAATGTTTAACCCAATGCCTGGGCATCCCATGGCCTAGTTAAGTTGATGCAAAAGGTTAACCATCATATTTGGGGATTAGGGTGATGTGAAGGGTGAGCAGGAGGGGCAGTTAAGGAGTTATCATGAGCCATCTACTCAAAAACATTCTAAAATTCATTAGATCAGAGAGGGAGACTGTCAATATACTGTGTAATCTACATTGCAACTGGTCTTTGATCTATGAACCCAACTATTGTGGAATTAGGGACAATAGAAGCTGGTACTGACAGTTCCTCTCTTAAGAAATACTTCTGGGGAAATGGCTATAAATGTGCTTATAAATTGTTCTGTTAAATAAATATACATGTTTAATATATATTTGTGTTTATACTTTTAAAAATATTGAAAGTTTTGGCTATGATGGAGTAATATGGTCTGGACTTACCCTTCCACCTTAAACAGTTAGAAAACCAGGAAAAAAATATGTAAAATAATGGCTTCCAAACATTAGATAACAGGAAGTGCAGAACTGTAATCCACAAGAGAAGAATCCTATGATTATCTGAGTTTACTGTATGGGGAGGCTACAGCAGGTAGTGGAACCCAAATAGAGCCTGGCAATATCGCTGATATTACAGCACAGTGAGGCCAATGTGGCTAGAATTTGTGGGCAAAGTAATGGAGAGAAGGAATTGCAAAGAGAGAGTGCTCCAGAGATCTGCACAGGGCTTTCCTCAATTCTTCAGATGAGTAATGATCTGAGTAAGTATGTTTCTAAGGAAACCACCCACAGTCAAAGAATCAACTAAAAAGAAGGAATAAGCATAGAAAACACCAGAATTCATGCATAACTAGGAGTAATTTATACCACCAGCCTGGATGAAAAGACTTACTCATCCATGAGGCATTGGGTAAACCCTTCCAAGGGCTATGGTTTTAGTGGCAGGGCCAAATTACCTCTAGACTAAAGGCTATTCTGGTCCAAAACAGAAAATTCTTAAAATAAAGCTTCAAAACTAATTCCAAGTGACTTAACTACGATGCAAAAGAAAACTCAACAAGAGTTAATGGAAAACAACAAAACATAACACTCAACATGAAATTCAAAATGTCTGGCATCCAATCAAAAATCACCAGGCATGCAAAAGCAGACAGTATGATTCTTAGCTAAGAGAAAATCAATCACATGTATGTTAGAATCGGCAGACAAAAATACTAAAAGAACTATTATAAACATATTCCACATGTACAGAAGAAAACATTGAACATGATAAGAAGAGAAATTAAAGATATGAGAAAGACGTAGATAAAACTTCTAGAGGTGAAAATATCATATCTGAAATTAAAAACACACTGGATGGAATTAACAGCAAGTTAGATCATTGGACTTACAGACATAGCAATAGAAACTCTCCACACAGAGAAAAAAAGTTTGAAGAAAACATGAATGTAAAATTAATGACTTGTGGAATCATGTCAAGCAGGCTAATAAATATGTGTTGGGGTCACAGAAGGCAGGGTGAGGTAAAATGCGGAAAAATTTGAAGAAATATTTTCCCAAGTTTAATGAAAACTATAAACCCACAGATACAAGAAGCTCAACAAACTTCAAGTGAAGAAACATGAAACAAAACAATAACACTACAGTAGGCAGAATAACAGTCCCCAAAGGTGTCCATGTCCTGGAACTTGTGAATGTTACCTTTTATCACTCTGCAGATATGATTAAGTGAGGGCTTTTGTCATAGGGAGGTCATTCTGAATTACTGGGGCAGGCTTAATGTAATCACAAGTGTCTTTACAAGGAGGCAAGAGAGAGTCAGAGAAGATGTGACAATGGAAGCAGAGGTTTGAGCGACGCGGAGAATGAGCCATGAGTCAAGGAGTGCAGAAAGCCTCTCGAAGCTGAAAAAAGGCTGGGTCTAGATTCTCCCTTAGAGTCTCCAGAAGGAAGGCAGCCTTGGTAACACCTGGATTTTGGCTCAGTAGGACACATTTTTTGGACTTCTCAAGTCTAGAACTATAAGATAATAAATATGAGTTGTTTTAAGTCACTAAATTTGTGACAACTTGTTACCATAGCAATAGGAATTTAATACAAACACCAAAGTATTAATACATCACAGTCAAATTGATGAAAAGAAATGATAAAGAGGGAAATCTTAAAAGCAGACAGACAAAAAAAATGGAGCACATTACATACTGAGGAATAAATCTTAAAAACAAGACGGGGAAAATGTACATTATGTGTAGAGGAACAAATCCATTCTGACCACCACTGACTTAATGTTGGAGTTCACTCACTATGCCCTTGATATATCTATGACTTCTATTTTTACACAACTTGGAACATTATCCTTTTATGAGTACTAATAACAGTTCCTTTATTATGAGTCCCTGCTGGAATCCAGGATTTTTGAATATGTTGGTATTGCTGACATGCCCTCACCACCGTCACCAACTAACCAATGAGGTTTTGAACCCAAGGACACATGGTTAATAAATGGAATAGGCAACATTCAAATCCAGATCCTTTTGAGAGAACATGCTCATTTCACCATGAGCACTTTTTCTTCCCTTACAAGGAACCCACAAATCCTTCAGAGCCTTCCTTTCTCACGTCATCATCTTGTCAGCAAAATGTCTTCCTTGAGAATCTACACACAATAATCCCTCCTTAAAATTCTTTTTTGTCATTGGGGACTGTGGTATCTTGCCTGTAAGGATGGCCTCACTCTCCCACAAACCATAGTCCTGATAGTCAAGCCGTTGTGTAGCCTTCATCTGGATTGACCCTGTAACTCATTATTTTTACTAATAGAATGTAATGGAAATGAAACTGCATAACGAACAAAGCTAGGTAATAAAAAACCTAGTAGCTTCTTTCTGGATTTCTGAAAGCACTTGCTCCTTGAACACTTGCTCTGGGGAGAGCCAGCCATCATGTAAAAAAAAAACTTGACTACCTCGAGGCTGCCATGCTGTAAGGACACTCAAGCTAGCCACATGTTGGGAACATGTGAAAAAAGAGAAAGATACCTGACCTGCCCACAGCACTTCTGGCTATCCAAATCCCAGCTGAGGTAGAAGAAAATGATTTCAGAGAATCCAGGCAAGATCATGCATGCTGTAGTCCCAGCTACTTGGGAAACGCAGGCAGGAGGGTCACTTGAGGCCAGAAGTTTGAGGTCCTAAGATTGTGCCTGTGAATAGCCACTGCACTCCATCCTGGATGACATAATAAGACTTTATCTCTAAAAAAAAACTGTAAAAAGAAAGAAAATGATATCAAATAGAAATTTGGATCTAGATAAGAGACATGAAGAGCACCAGAAATGGGAAATTAGTTCATCAATAAAAAATAATGATTTTTTTCTCATCTAATTTTTTTTTAAAAAAATCGTTGTTTAAGTAAAAATAATAGCAGGTATTTAGAGTTTATAACATAAGCAGAAGTCACATTTATGATAAATATGACAGCAGCACAAAGTAGGAAATGAGGGAAATGGTATACTGTAGCACAGTTCTTAAAATATGCTTTAAATACTTATTTAAAAGTATTCTGTGATAAGTTCAAAATGTATGCTGTAAACCCTAGAACAGGAGTTGGCAAACTACAGCCTGCGAGCCGGATTCTGCCTGCCACTTGTTTTTGCAAAGTTTTGTTGGAACACAGCCAAGCCTATTTGTTTTCATAGTTGTATGGCCACAAAACTAAAATCTTTACTATCTATCCCCTTACAGAAAAATTTGCCACCCCTGCCTTGGAAGAACCATTAAAAAAACAACAAAACAAAGAAGTGTAGCTAATAAGTCAATAGTGGAGATAAAATCAATTAAGCCAAAGGGAGACAGAAAAGGAGGGGAAAGTATTGCTTAAGCTCCTGCTGCACCCCATACACCTGAGCGCCCCTCCAAGTCCACAGTGAGCCCTCTCCCCGCCATCTCTGTTACTCAGCCTGAATTTCCTTCCCCTTCAGCCTGAGAAGGCTGCTCGTTCTCAGTCTTCTTCCCAAATTCCCCTTCCTCCGCTCCTCTTATAAGAGCTGGCACTCTGTGGACCTCACTACCTTGCCTGCCACCTGCCACCTGCATCCTGCTCTCCCGACATACAGAACCATCTGCAATTCTAAACACACCACAGTATCCCATGCGTCTGAGTCTTTGCCCATGATGTTCCCTCTACTTGGACTCCTCGCTCCTTCCATCCCCCAGTTCCTTCCCCTGCGACTTCCTGGTGCCCTGCTAACTCTATCTCGAATTTAAGGTTCAACTTAAACATGATCTCATTCCCCATTAAGCCTTCCCTCGCCCCACCACACCCGTGTCCAAGCTTTTTTTTGCTATTAAAGCACTTACTCCACTGAATTATAATCATTTATTTACTTGTTTTTCTTTTCCGTGAGACTCTAGGAATCTTAAGTTCAGGAATAATGTTGTATTTGAATGTTTTTTTGTATTCACAGTGCAGTACAGAGTGGGTGTTGAATAAATATTTGTCAAATACATAAACGAAAGGTTAAATGAATATCTACTTATAAAATGAGGATATTATAAAATAGTAATACTAGGAGCTAACATTTATTAAAAGATACCTAGATGCCCAGCACTATCCAATGTATTTTACATGCACTAATTTATTTAATATTTATAGCAACCCTATTAGGTAAGTATTATTATTATACTCATCAACTGGAAGGTTAGGTACATTTCCCAAGGTGGTAAAGAAATAATCAATATTCAAAACTAGGCATTCTGACATCAGGGCCTAAGATCTAGAATGTTAGAGTTGAAAGAAACCTTAGAAGACTGTGTATTCTAAGTCCCTCTTTTTACAGATAAGGAAGCCAAAATTCACAGAGCTGCTTTGTCTCGACCTTTAAAAAGGATAACTGAACATTCAGAAACATTTACAAATTTTTTGTCTTATTTAATTTATAAACTAAGTATCTTCAACTATAAACACTTCCAGAAAATGGCACTGTGTGATTACAATTGGATCGCAGGGCAGCAGCAGATACAGAAGGCTTCTTCCAGCAACCAGTGACCTGATGAAAAAGAGCGAAATGTCCGGAATTTAATCAATGTATTGAAATCCTTGGAAGAGAGAAGGATGCTGTAAAAGATAGAGGAAGAGGATTAATTCAAAGAGAATGTCTAGGTGAAAACATAGCAACAGAAATGTGCTAAAAATGGAAAACGAAGAAAGCAATAGAGGGCAGAAATACAATAACTTTATAAATAAGCACTCATAATTGACACTGTATAAAACTTAGTTGCACTTGTGTTTGTGAAATGTAACATAATAAAAAAGTAATATCCTAAAAGTCTACATGCTGGACTTATTTTTCCCTTAATGTAGACATAATGTGATAAGAAATAAAGTCCTACATTCCTAATCATTCCAGAGCCATTAGGTTTTGTGTTTTTTTAGCTTTGGAAATAAATATGATAGACTCTAAGTAGGATTTAAATTTTTTATATGAAGTTTTGAGAATGGTTATATTTTATTCTTTCCAGTGGAGTGTGGTTTTTTTCATCTCAAATATTTAACTCTAATCTGTAAGCATATACTAATGGCAAAAAAATTTTATGTAATAATTCTAGTGGTGAGATTGGTGATAGCAGTTGCCAAAGGCAGGTACGATATATTCGGCTTTCCCACTGCCCTAACATAAACAGATTATTAAAAGAAATTGCAGCCCAAGAAATCCACGTAGACAAATAGGACAGGCAGAGAATTCCTCAAGAGTAACCTCATGTGCATGGGGTAGAAAGTCTGACAGATTTAGATTAAGTTTTTGCCTAACGTATTTGCAGTAAAAAAATTCTGCAAATTCCCAAAGGATTGGCCACCTAGATGGGCTCAAATACTGAATATTAGATTAGAACTGTGACTTTGACTTTGATTATGATGGAAAATGGACATAGCCTTTTATTATTTATTCTTAATTTTTTATTTAGTCTAATTATCCTTTGAGGTACTTTTCTAGACTAAAGAAAATATCCATGGTGACAGTTCTCTATTAAATAAAAATTACATCCTAAAGCATATTTTGATCTTTTGCCCACTTTTGTTAGAAGTTTAAAAAAAAATCTATAGAATGAGTGTATATTTCCCATCTATAAGTGTTGTTTTCAACTTTTCAAACTCCAGAGCTTTTTAGTCCTTTAAGACCCACCTCTGGATTAAATATCTCTTTTCTTAAGGAGATAAATCGTGGGTTTTTTCTCTTTATGAGGCAATAACTGCAGTCTGTACTAAATAAACTCAGTGGCTGAGGTATTTATAGGAAATAAACTTGAGGCTAAAAAGCTAATGGTTTTTTAGTCTAGGCTATGATTTTAATTGAGTATTTCCAGGAGTACACCCTTAGGTTAACTCTGTTATTCTCAACTGGCGTCTCTCTCCGCCTCCCCAATTTTCTTCAAGATCCTCTTTACTAACTCTCTCCACATTTCCGGAAGGTGGTTCTAAAAACTTTCTAATATATTTCTCATTTTCTCCATAAAAATGCTTTATTTTTAAACTGTCAATATTTAAGCCTCTCTCAAACTCACTAATTATGAAGTTGTCACACAGCATTCAAAAATTTAAAGGAAGGGCTTTGGGCCTCCTCCTATTCTACTACGAGAAGCATGTGGAACTCATGATTTAGAATCAGTTAAAAACCATAGTCACATGATCAGAAAATAAACAACTTTAAAACAGCCTTAAGCTCTGTCCTTTGGGGAAATTGTGGCTTGACTATTTACTACCTTAGCGTATTTCAGTTCTAAAATCCAGTTTGTTACCTATAAAAATAAAATGGGCTTTCAATTGGAGTCTTTGTTTACTGCTACATCATGAAAATAGGGCTGAACAGATATCTACCAAATTTGTAGAGTATGTTTGGGATAGTATGATGTATCAAAAAAATAAATAAATAAACTTAAGTCACAGAGTGCATGCACAATTCATTTTGAAAAGTTATTGGGACGGCACTTCAAAGAGACAGGGAAGTGCCCTCCAGAACAGCTGCAGGCTTCAGACCTGCAGGGGTGATTCAATTACATGTATATACAGTCCACGTGTGTCCAGCATGAAGAGCAGCAGCAATTATTTATTTGACAAGGGTTAGAGAATCTCCAGATAATGCTGGGTTGCCGGGCTAATGTGGCAAATTTTTTTTAATATGTGAATCTTTATTCAATTCTAGTGTGTTCTTATAAATGGATATCACTTTAGTTTCTTGTTCTTTTTTTTAGTATTAAAGCGTTCCTTAAGTTGAGAATTTAAAAGATGAAAACTAATTTATTTTATGATATAATTTCACTCAAGTGGGAAATCCATTTTTTTATGAAATAAACTGTTCAAGCACAATCAAGAAAGTTTCTGGTTATTAACAGTTCTGAATTAATTCACATCTTATAGCAGATGTGGTCAACGTCCCACACGTATCCAGGGGCCCAAACTAAGGGTCACCTGTAACTTCAGGTACAGGTTGCCACACATACCAAAGACTTCCTTCCTAAAGCAACTGTGTCCTCTGCTCAGCCTGCGTGTGCTACAGGCCAGAAGTACCAGGGAATGAACATCTTCAGGAACAACAGTCAACCAATGAGGTGTGAGAATTGGTAGATGAATAGGCCAGCTTCCTCTCCCCATGGTGGTCAGTTCCGAGCCATGTTCTACACAGTCTCTCAGAGCCTTCCAGGGGGACTGAGCCCACACAGTGATGCATCATTAATACCCCTTTATCAGCTGTCCTCCCTTCTCCGCCCACCTCCTCACACCCTCACTGCATTTCCCACAATCACCTCCCAGATGGATTTACATACATCCAAAACCTTGTCTCAAATTTGCTTTGAGGGGAATCCAAAGAAAGATAAATTTAAACCACTGGCAATTTCTTATCTTGGTAGCGCTTTTTTCTTCTTTTTTGCATCCAGTTTGGTGGTGAAAATCATGAGCTCTTTAGTCAAGCAGGCCTAGATTTCAATCCTGGCTTTCCCTCGAATTAGCTGTGTAATTTAGGGCAAGTGACTTAACCTCTCTGAGTGTCAGTCTTCTGTATTTATAAAGAGGGGATAATATGAGCACCTACTTTAAGTTGTGTCTTGTGTCCATTAAATTAGATATTAATCATACACTTAGCTCAGTGCCTAAAACAGATAGTAAATATTCAATAAATGTTAGCTGTGATTACCTTGGTTTAATAATATCTTATTTTGTTCTAAAAGAAGTCTCAGTTCATCTAAAATAATTAATTAGGTTTCAGATGGGCTCACAAGGAAGGTAAGTGGCTCTCACTGAGAACGACATGGGAAGAAAGACCTGGAAGAATCTTTCTTGCCAGCAGCCTACCTCCTTGTCATTTACTGCCTGGACGATAAGAAAGAAAATAAAAGCTCTCATTATCGTCACCGATTCCTAGTAACAGTGTAAACAACACTATTTCCATGACACCTTTCCCAGTCTCTCTAGCTAAGTGAAATTTCCTTTCTCTCAATGATAGATAGCATTTACTATCTGCACTATTTATTTTAATACTTAACCATATACAAGATCTTTGGGATGATTAATTGTATGTATCAACTTGGCTAGACTATGGTGCCCAGATATTTGATCAAATTTTATTCTAGATTTTTCTACGAAAATATTTTTTAGATGAGATTAACATTTAAATTGGCAGACTTTGAGTACAGCAGATTATCCTATAATGTGGGTGAATCTCATCAGCGGAGAGCCTTAAGAAAAAGAAGATTGACCTCGCCCTGGAGGAGAGGGGATTTTGCCAGCAGACTGTCTGTTGACTCCAACTGCTACTCTTCCGTAGGTCTCCAGCTTGCAGCCTACTGTGTAGATTTTGGACTTGACAGTCTCCAAATCGTCACAATCATGTGAGATAATTCCTTACAATAAAGTTCCCTTTCATGCTCTCTCGCTCTCTCCCCCTGCCTAAAATACACACACACACACACACACACACACACACACATATTCTATTGGTTCTGTTTCTCTGGAACACCCTGACTAATACCATCTTCATATGATAGAAATAACCTTTGGAGGGTGTTGAAGAACCTATTTACTAATATTTAATATTATTTATTCTGAAATTCATTTTAATATAATAAAATATAAATATTTAAGACAATAATATTACACAGTACTATAGAAATTATTTTTTCTTTAGACTTTTTGATGAAAATAAGCATTTCATGTTCAGGAAGGCAAATTACTTCAGTAATAAAAATAAAATGTATTGTCTATTACTAGAAATGTGCAGCCTATAGATATTTATTGAACCAATAATAAATTAAATGAATAAAAAAATCACAGCCGTGGACGTTTGGGATGACAGAGGAGACTTACAGAATCTCAGCGAAGGAAGGGTCCTGACCGACGTTCTGTCTTCATCACTGCAGAGTAAGAATGAGCAACTGAGGCCCAGAAGGTCACACAGCTAGTAAGGGCAGAGCTTGAATTAGAATTGAATCTTCAGTGTTCTTTACACCTGGTCACAGCACTCCACAGTAAAGCAGGTGGCACTCGAGGGCCTGCCAGGGTGGCATGGAGCCCTTACTCTTGCCGCCATTGTCCACAGCAGAGACCTCGCTTGGTTCTCTCAGCCGCAGCCACCACCACTGGTGATACCACTGCACTCAACACCATCCAGGGCCTGCCGCCATGTTCCTGAACCTCTTATTCCTCTGGACTCATGATGCCAAACAGCTACTGATTCCAGCTAACTGAGCCTAAAAACAAGCAAAGAAAACAAATTTATTGTAAGGTTACTGGAGCTGAGCTGGTAGGACAGCTGGAATCCAGGCTCGAAAAATGGACAGGAACCAACAGGGTCAAGCAACAGTCAGAATCACACCACAGCAACAGTCTGCTTGGCATGAGGCCACTGGACACTCACTGCCCCTCTGCCAGACTCCACATTCCTGGGCACTGGCTGCCATAAGGTAACCATCTGGGGCTACTCCCTGAGCCTCACCTCACATGGGAACATCCAACTCACCAAGGCTGGGTCATATCCACCCTCCTCTCACCCGACCCCAGAGTGCACGGGCTGCTGGGAGAGGGAGTATTCGCCACTCTTCAGGTTCAATTGTGGGAGGCAGGGCCTCATTTTTTTTTAAATCATTTTAATAGGAAATTTTTATTAGTATATTTTGACAAAATCATTGTCTTTTGTAGAAATTAGAACTAGATTTAAGATATTGTGATAGATTGCTAAAGTTATTCTAGTTGTTCTAAAACTTTAACATATTCAGTGTTGGAGGCCCTTTATATATTTTTTTCCTATCATACAACCCATAGTTCTAGGCTAATAAAGTTACAACTGTGGATTGTGAGTATGATAGGAAAAAATTATATAAAAATTATATGTAAAAACTGAAATGTAAATAACTTTTTAAATTTCACAAGGACATTACTAAGATACTGTTCTGTCTTGTACTCTAATAGTTACTTAAATGTTTGGTATTTGTTCATCTATTCTCCCCATAGTGATTATAAATTCCTTTAGGGCATAAGGGAGATTGTAGCTTATATTATTTTCTTAGTCCCCACAGACCTACAGAATTCCGTGACTAGCAGCCAGTTAATGAACGAATGGCTGGCTGACTAAATGAATATATACAGCACTATGCACTGCTTTTCCAGTAGTAGATTTTTTTTTCTAATCTGCAGTCCCTTTCTTGCTTGTTGTCATGAGGACAACGCGTCAGGAGGTAGAGTCTGTGGCTGTAGAACATGTTGTAGGTTCTCCTGAGGTTGGGATTCCATTTTGTTTGACTACCCCAAATACCAGAGTTCCCTTGCCACAGACAGATTCGTGTTTCATGAATTGCTACTTAGTCATGAAAGAAAGAACTGATTCACACTCCAAGAGAACCGCAAGGGCAGCCTCTGGAGATAGGTGATTGACATTCAAATCTAGGCTCTTGCAAAAACAAACTCTGTGACCTTGAGCAAGTTCATCAACTCTCTGAGGATTAGTTTCCTCATTTGTACCTGGGGATCATGATGGTGTCTATTCCTGGGAGAGTCATCCTGGGAATTAAATGAAGGACAATGCCTGGCCTCTGGCAAGCACTCCAAGAACACTTATCATTGTTGCCACTCCTGCCTCTGGGTGGTGCAGGTGGTGAGATGCTGCACCACTGAGCTCATAGGTGCCATCCCTGGTGGCCCAGTTACTTTTGCTTTGACCTGCTTGGGGGCCACACCCTCCATACAAGGCTGGTAAACACAGTAAAGCCACAGTGGGGTGGAGATTTTGGTGAGAGGAATGAAGCTATAAACCCTTCATTAGTTTGGAGGAATGAAGGTGTTTCTAAAACATTTCTGTATACCATAGGAGAACAAATGGATATGTGGGGCGCTCTTCCATATAATTAAATGTTACATGATTTAAACATTTAAAAATTTTAAAAATATATCCTTGATGACATGATTGAGCTACTAATGCCATTTTGTATTTCAGCCAGTGTGGGATCAATTTTTGTTTTGTTACTTCTTATGTACAAATATCTATAACCAACTTATAACACCACCAATTCTACTTCTTAGAATTGATTATATTATCACAGATGCTCAGAGACATATTTAGACTGCCTTTATTGGCACATTATTTGTAGGAGCAAAATTCTACGATAGGCCTACCTGTCACTCACCCCCACAATTTGGGGCCAGTTAAATAGTTTAAAGTGCATCGATACTCTGGAGCACTCTCTTGTTTATGGTGAATTAGCACTCAACATCTATTTCTAGCATTTTCTATGTTCCTGCACACAGGAAAAAACTACGTTTCTCTAACTCTCTTGGAGCTACAGTTCTGGATGAGAATTTGCTTCCGTCAATGAGAAACATGTGTGTGATGTTTGGAAGCTGGAAGTAAATGGAGGCCTCCTTCTTCCTAAGGAGCAGCCAGCTCACTGGTGTTTGCTGCCGGACTCAGCATTCCAGTGTCTACTTATCAGCTTTGTCATAACCTAGAGGCAGTTGCCCAGATGCAGCAGTCAGTGTCTAGTCACCAGCTCTGAAGGAACTGAGGCAGTTGTGGGGCTCAAGCAGTGGAAGCCGCAGCAATTTGCTGACCTCTGGATCCCACTGGTGTGCTCTTAAAATCAATATCCAGTAGCAGGCCCCCGTCTTCTCTCCGTGAACCCATCCAACAATTTTGTAAGTACCTAATTTCCTGCTTTAAATCCCTTTCTACCTGAAGTACCCAGAGAGATTTCTATTTCCTTCGCTGAATCCTGACAGGCATTAATACTATGTGGATACCAAGGACTAAGATTTATATGGGCTTTGGAACAATGTTCAAGTTATAGCATTAGAGTCCAAATAAAAGTAGAGAGTAGTATGTGAAGTATACTTTCATTTGTGTAAGAATAAATTGTGTATGTATAATTATACATATACATATATGTTTATTGATTCACAAAAAAATTGAAGAAGGTTATATAAGAATGAAATCAGTAATTGCTTCTGGGAAAACAAAAATGGGACTTGGAATGGGACAGAGATTTACATTTCAATTATATACCACTTAAACTGTTGTGTTTTTTTTATCATGTTCATGAAATACGCATACATTTTTTTCAATTACAAATTTTTTTAATTATAAAAAAATGGCAAGTTTCTATAACACTTTGAAAACAGAGGAAAAAATCCATCACTCACCAATCTAACAAATATCATTGTGTTTCATATATTCTGTTTAAATTTTTATTGATTTTTTTATAGTGAGATATATACACACACAACTTAATATATTTTTTTAAGCTTATGTATAGTAACATTTAGGACATACTTACCATGATCCAGGCATGGTAATGAGATATTTCCTTGAATCGAATTTCATTGAAACTGAGATGTTATTCATTGCAAGATGAACATTTATCTTACGTATCATTACGAAAGAACTTTAAAAAAAAACTGCTCACTAAACTATAACACAAACAACACATAGGTTTTTTTCCCAGTTGAACCACATATCTCTGGAAGTTAAGCAACTTCTATCTAAAGTCAACAGGAAATTTCTGATACACTGGTGCTTCACACCTTAATGACAGTTCTGTACAAGGCATGAATTGGTCATACCAGCCTCTCATGACTTTGAAATTTCTTCCATCTATTCCACAAGACTTCACAGTTTCTCTCGGCATTGGCTAGTATATGATAGACTCATATCGCAGTCAAAAAGTGTAACACAGATTGCCTTTTGAGGTTGTTTTTCATGAATATGTGGAATTACAATCTTTCCTTCAGTGACAAATATTTGCTTTACTAAATATCATATTTAAGCCCTCCTGCCCTACTTCTGTGCCTTTGTCCATACACAATAACTTTTGTTTCTAAGCTGAATCATTATGTAATTTTAAGACATTTTAAATGGCAATTAAATTCAAATTGTGTCGTGCTATAACGTACATAATTCAATGGATGTGACAACCACATGAGGAGCAATGGCAAAGTTTACATGAGTGGCAGTGGCAACTCGGTGATCGTTAAGACAGCATCAATTGTAAGTCACAGCCCAATATCAGAGATGTAAAATATGAAAAAATATTCTCCTTAGAATAGATGAAATATTATACTATTTATTTAATCCTCAAATAACCTTTAAGTTGATTTTATTATTCCTCAGCTGGAAAGCTGAGAAACAAAGAGATCAGCAAGGTGCATAGTCATTAAGAAGCAGGTCTTTTTAAATACAGTTAATTTAATTCTGGTGCCCCCAGTTTTAACCATTAAGCTCTGTTGTCTCCTTGTTTTCCTAAGACTTTTCCTTTATTGCTACATAATATTCATAATTATGGCAGCTTAATTCCATCAAAAAAGCAAACCAAAATTTAATTACCTATTATCATATATTAGATAACTAGATTGCTTCCAATTTTTCCATCATAAATTATACAACAATGAACATATCAACACATATGGCTTTTCACAACCCAAAGGGATACATTTTAGTTTCTTAGTGTGGGAACAATATTCATTCTAGAAAATGTGGAAAATACAAATTATAAACAAGCAAGCGACAAGGCTATTATCATTTCATCACCTACAGGCAGTTGCTGCCAACATGTTGATGAATTTCTTTTAAATTTTTTCATATGCCTTTTCCTATAGTTGAGATTCTAATGGAAATACCTTTCTGTGTTCTACCTTACTCACTTAGCATATTGTATTAGTTTCCTGTGGCTGCTGTAACAGATTAGCACAAACCCTGTAGCTTAAAACAACAGAAATGCAGTCTCTCAAAGTTCTGGAGGCCAGAAATCTGAAACCCAGGTGCGGACACCGTATACTCGCCGGAGGATCTAAGGGAGAATCCACTTTTTTTGTTGTTGTTGTTATCTTCTTTGACTTTATTATTTTTTTTATTATTATTATTCCAAGGTATTGTGAGGGTACAAACATTCTAGTTACACTTCATGTCTTTGCCTTCCCCAAATGCAGATTAAAGGCATGCCCTTCCCTCCCTTCAGTGCTCCCCATGTCCCCTAGTTGTAGATTCACCCCCCATCCCCTGAATCCCTGGAGAGTATTTCTGCCATGTGATCACCCTAGTGTTGATCAGTCAGTACCAATTTGATGGCGAATACAAATGGACCCCATTCTTCTGCTCTTGTGGTGCCTCACTTTGGACGATGGGCCTGAGTTTAGTCCAGGAAAGTATAAGAGGTACTAGATCATCGTCATTTCTTATGATTGAGTAATATTCCATTGTAAATATATACCAAATTTTGGTAATCCACTCATGGATTGACAGGCACTTGGGTTGTTTCCACATTCTTGCAATAGTGAGTAGGATATCAACTTTTGAAAGGCCAATCCTACTAGCAAGGATGAGGCCTGACTTAGGCAAACACACA
>CAUYSK010088335.1:0-16552 GCA_963575035.1 Avahi laniger | reverse complement strand
CTGTTGGTAGTAGAGGTGGATTTCTAGCTTTTTTTTTTTTTTTTTTGAGACAGAGTCTCACTCTTAAGCCCGGGCTAGATTTAGTGCCGTGGCGTCAGCCTAGCTCACAGCAACCTCACACTCCTGGGCTCAAGCAATCCTTCTGCCTCAGCCTCCCAAGTAGCTGGGACTACAGGCATTCGTCACCATGCCTGGCTAATTTTTTCTATATATTTTTAGTTGTTTGGCTAATTTCTTTCTATTTTTAGTAGAGACGGGGGTCTCGCTCTTGCTCAGGCTGGTCTCGAATTTCGGAGCTCAAACAATCTGCCCACCTCGGCCTCCCAGAGTGCTAGGATTACAGGCGTGAGCCACCATGCCCGGCCTGGATTTCTAGCTTTTAAAGCCAAGGGGCTTTTTCCTTAATTCCACCAACATTCTCAAGAAAGCCTTGGTAATTAAGATTTCTTACTCTTCCATAAACATACTTTTTGTCCTACGACATCTTTCTGAAAATCTTTTTTTTTTTTTTTGCATGGTGGAAACAAGGGATGGAGCATTTAAAATAGTCAGGGTAAGATATTCCAAACTTATTTTTTTACAGTATGCTATAAAAAATGTTACGTACTGAGGAAAAATTAACTGTTATACTGACTTCAAAAGCTTAAAGAGTATTAAAATACAACTTCAAATTTGATATTTCTCAATTACTAACAAATTAATTTTCATAAACCACAAATATGGTTTTAATAAACAACAGAGTAGAGCAGAAAGTTTTCTAAATTAAAGTTACCAGTAGAGTGTACAAAGTATTAGCATTATCTACTACTGCCAGCCTCACTCACTGCAATTTAAAGAGCACAGCAAAGAAGAACAACATTCATAGAGAAATTCCTAAAGCTCACTTCATTCCTTTGGTTCCTCAAAAGGCCATCCTTGAATTAAGTCAGATCATCACAGAGCCACATACCTTGAACACAGCAAACTGGACCCCAAAGCCCACTTTTACAAATTACTTTGACTCCATTCACATTAAAGATGTTGTTAAAGATGATATAAGATGTTTTCTTCATAAGAACCCACAAGACAAATTGTGCTCTAGCAAACATGTTAAAAATAGTTGTATTTTCCTAACCAACTGATTTGTTTTACCTTGGAAACCGTAAATTCTTAAGCGGTTTAAATAAATTCCAAACATGTAAACTATACTGCCAAAATTACATATTATAAAGTTAATTTAGCCATTAACAGAAAGATCACATATTCAGATTTCCTTGCTAGAGCTTCACTTTTGAGACAAAACTCATCCTAATAATAGCTTTACTATCAGCTACTTGAAAGCTAAGAATCAACTTTGTGACTCATCTTCAGACAATGTATAACTAAAGTAGTATTAATAATCAGTAGCATGTGATAACTTATTATGTGGCAAGCACTATGTTAAGTACTTTATGACTATTGTCTCATTTATACATTATAACAACTCTGAGCTGTTACTTCCAATTTACAGAGAAGAAACTGAGGCTTAGCAAGGATAATAATAACAGCTAACATTTAGTGAGTACTATCTACTAGACACTGTTCTGTTTTACATTTATTAACATATTTAATTCTCATAACAACTCTATGAAGTATAATTATTTTATAAATGTTTTATTGTATTTTGTTGAAACTGAGGTGAGAGGTTAAGGGTATATAATAAGAAAATGGTAGAGGAAGTATTCGAACCCAGGTAGTCTGGATCCTAAGTCCATATTTATAAACACTATACTATGACCTTGTCCAAAATCAGTCAGCTGGCAAGTATTGTTGCCGAGGTCAGAATTTGAACCCAGGTCTTCCTATTCCTGCCTTTGTAAAAAAAAAAAAAAAAAAAAAAACCAACTACTTACTGAGTGCGCTTATAATGTTCTAAATATTAAACATACATACTACTTATTCAACTTACCCTAAAAATATGAATGAGTATTAGAGATTTTTAGTAACCTGTCTAAAGTCACACAATTAATAAATGACTGAAGTAGTAGTTGAACTTAAGTCCATATCCGACTTCATGCATATAAGCTGAACAGAAATCTCACACCCATGTACATGCCACTTTCCTAGTTTTATTTGTGCTTTTTTTCTTACATGCTTTCAATTTATTTTACCATTGTTTATTGGATGCATCTTGTAAACTAATTAAAATCTTAGTTGGAACAAAGTCAAGTATAAATGAAAAAGTTTAAACTATTCTGGACATTGATGATAGTCTAATAGTCTAACTCTATTAGGTTTTATACAACCAAAACTAAACAGGAAGATCATTACTTCAACAAATTCATTCCACAAAGAGACACTATAAAAGTTTAGAACTGATAAAACCTTAACATTAACAAAGACAAAGGTCTCGTTTTGTAAATATGGAAGAAAAGTCCAATAAAGTTAAGAATTATGGAGGGTCACAGAGCAAGTCAGGAGAAACCTGAGTTTAACTACCATCTTTATATACTAATACATGAAAATTCACCTTTATTATTAAATGAAGTAACATATACAGAGGTTCTATGAAAAATACCAAGGAATATTACTATGTCATTTTTTATTTGTTACCAGAAGATTGAGATTATTAAATTAAAAATAAGAAGCCAAGGATGGACCCTAAGATATACCAATTTCTGCCATTTGCAATCTAAAACACTTACTATGAAAAAAACCCAAAATGTAGTATCATGCAAAATAATATTCTACTCAATTGTTTTAATTTAAAATTTACTCAACCAAATTCACTGTTATCAGACTTATTGAGCTGTAACTTATATAAAATAAAATGAAGGAACCAGTTCAATGAGTTTTCACATATGTATATACCATATAACCACCACCTCAATGAAGATACAGAACATTTCCATCACTCTAAAAATGTACTCGTGCCCCTTCCCAATCAATCTGCCCCCCAGCTTCTGCCCCAGGTACCACTAATCTGATTTTTTTCACCACAGATACTTTGCCTAGTCTAGAATTTCATATAAATAGAATCGCGGAGTATGTATTCCTTATGTCTAGTTTCTTTTGCTAAACATGTTTCTGAGATTCATCAGTAATTTGTTCTCTTTTATTTTTGAATAGTATTCTACTATATGAATATATCAAAATTTGTTTACCCATTCAGCAGTTAAAGAACATTTGGTTGTTTCCAATTTGGGGCTATTCTGAATAGAGCAGCTATGAATATTCGTTTACATGTCTTTATGTGGACATATGTTTTCACATCTATCAGGGTAAATAAATGCATAGGAGAATTGTTAGGTCATAAGTTAAGTGTATGTTTACTTAACTTTATAAGGAACTGCCAAACTGTTTTCCAAAGTGGTTGTACCATTTTACACTCTCATCAGCACTGTATGAAAGTCTGGTTGTTCCACATTTTTGCCAATATATGGTATTATCATTCTTTCTCATTTCAGCTACTCTAGTGAGTGTATAGTGATACCCATTGTGGTTTTGACTTGTATTTTTGTAATAAATAATGATGTTGAACATTTTTTCATGTGTTTATTGGCTTTCAGTATATTCTTTTGTGAAGTGTCTATTCAAATCATTTGCCTATTTTTAATTGAACTGCTTATGATCTTACTGAGTTGTAAGCATAATCTGCATGTTCTGGGTACAAGTCCTTTGTCAGATATGTGTATTATGAACATTTTCCCTCTGTGGTTTGCCTATTCATTTTTGTAATCATGTATTTTAAAGAACATTTTTAAATTCTAATAAAGTTCAAATTATCATCATTTTCTTTTATGATCAGTGCATTTTGTGCCCTAAGAAAGCTTTGCCTACCCTAGAGTTGCAAAGATAGTCTCCTACGTTTTCTTCTAGAAATTTTATAGTTTTATCTTTAGGTCTACACCCTACTACTAGTTTAATTTTGTGAATGATATGAGGAGAAAGTTAAGGTTCGTTTTTTCCTTAGTACCAAATAAAGTAATATCCCACTCAATTTTTTTAAGTTTTGCCTAATTTAATTCATATTCAAACTTTAAATCCATCTTGACTTAGTTATTATATAACTGCTTGCAAAGGAATCTACACAAAATACATCTTACATAAGAGAAATAAATCTGCTTTACAATAAAACTAAACACACAATGTCATTAGCAAAACTCTCATTAACCTTGACCAATGTCAAATAACCTAAATTATCTGTGTTTAATGGTATTATAATTTCTATAGAACAAAAACATTTTAGTAAACTTCTCATAGTATTTTATTAAATTCCAATCTGAAATGCATAACAAAGAGCACTGAAACCATCAGTAACTTAAATATAAATGCAATGTTTTTCTTTAACCTAAAGATCCAGATCTCAAGTACCACCTTATGAAGCTAGACAAGCTCACCTGAGTAGCTGCAGACTGACAGGAAGATGACGATGACGACGAGACAACAGGAATGTCAGACTGTACGGCAGCCACAGTGGTAGCGGGTGTGAAAATCAGCTGTACAGACAGAAAACCAAAAAAATACCCTAAGACAAAAGAACATGTCCCACACACAATGTATAGCAGGCAAAAGAGACTGAAATTTGTGACAGAAAGACAATGCAGGCCGAGTGCAGTGGCTCACGCCTGTAATCCTAGTACTCTGGGAGGCCGAGGTGCGAGTATTGCTTGAGTGCAAGAGTTCAGGATCAGCCTGAAGAGTGAGACCCCGTCTCTACTAACTAAAAATAGAAAAAATTAGCTGGGTGTCATGGTTGGGCCTGTAGTCCCAGCTACTTAGGAAGCTGGAGGATCACTTGAGCCCAGGAGTGTGAGTTTGCCATGAGCTATGATGAGACGACTGCACTCTACCGGGGGCAACTGAGTGAGACTATGTCTCAAAAAAAAAAGAGGAAGAAAGAAAACTGAACCCCAACCCCCACTCCCTACCCTTCATTTAAAAAAAAAAAAAAGAAAGAGACAATGTAGTTTAGGACTGTCTCCCAAGTGAAAGGTTTTACACGACAAAGGTAAGTTTCTGATAATAGAGAACTCAAAAAACATTTTTTAAATAGGTCATGATTCTGATGAGTACAAAAAAAAAATCAGTCCTCAAAAAAGAAAATATATTTTGGTAAAATGAAATCCTCAGGCCAGGTGCAGTGGCTCACGCCTGTAATACTAGCATTCTAGGAACAAGAGTGAGAATCCACTTGTACCAAAATTAGCCAGGCGTAGTGGCACATTGCCTGTAGTCTCACCCACCCAAGGAGGCTGAGGTAGGAGGATCACTTGAGCCCAGAAGTGTGAGTTTGCAGTGAGCTATGATGATGCCACTGCACTCTACCCAGGGTGACAGAGTGAAAACCTGTCTCAAAAAAAAAAAAAGGAAATTTGAACCCCCTTCCTTCCTCTCCCCCTTCAAATTAAAAAATAATAAAAAAATTATATTAAAAAAGTAATCCTCAGACCAAATTGTGTTCCAAATAAGCTATAATACTTAAATTTTTCCTAGCTCAAAACTACTGCGGCAGGATTCCTAAAATGGAAAGTTAAAATAGACTACAGTCGCTATTTTGGGACACAAATTAAATTTCAGTGAAAAACATAAAAAGAAACACCAAAAAGCGTTTTCAGTCCTCTTTCCCACAAGGATAACTATGCCACATACTACACTATAAAATTTCACTCAGCTACAAAAGATCTATAGGGCAAACCCAGGTTACTCTTGATTTTAAAGCTATTTGTTAAAGAAATATTCTAAATGTAAATGTCACAACATGTCAAAATTCAACAACAAAAGAGCATGCAAAAAAGCGTCACATAAAAAAACATGTAATTTATTTACTTATCACTTCAGTTTCTTTTTCAATATTGAAACAAATGCCATTAATTTCTAAGGCAATGCAATCCACTCAGATTATTCAACTCAGTTTACTAATAGACAGTTGTTTCAAAGAATATGTAAATACTATTTCAAAATTGTATTGGGTATTTAGTTCTTCATTGCTGTTTAACTTAAAATGATCAATTAGGTGATCTTTATTAACTTTTTTCCACAACCTTCTGTGAATCCAGAATTTAAGTGATCTTTTAAACTTCAGTTCTTTAGTATATTAACTTTAAGTGAATTCAACAAGAAAGTATAATTGGCTCTCCGTATCTGTGAGTTCAACCAACCATGGATCAAAAAAATGAATGTGTCTGTACTGAACATGTATAGACTTTTTTTGTCATTATTCCCTAAACAATATAGTATAACAACTACTTTAAAAGCATTTACATTGTATTAGATATTAAAAGTAATCTAGAGATGATTTAAAGTATACAGGAGGATATGCATAGGTTATATGCAAATACTATGTATGTTACTTATAAGAGACTTCATCATCTTCGGTTTGGGTGTCCGCAGGTATGGGGATGTTGGGGGTGTGTGTGTATATTCTGGAACCAATCCCCCCCACTCTGCTCCCGTACCAAGGGACAACTGGCATGATTTTCATGAAAAGGTAATTTCCAGTACAAACACCCTGAAAGCACTAAAACTAAACAGAAGCTATTCCATTTAATTTGAACCATATGAAACTGCTGATTTTAGAGGTCCAAAATGGTCAAATCCCAACCATTTCAAGGATTCGACCTATTTTTTAAAGCATATTATTAGATAAATACAATAACATCAGAGAAGAAAATCCAGAAATATGGTAACGTCTATTGAATAATCTGTGAAAAAAAGGTGAGTCATATCATTATTTCCCATTAGAAACATGACTGGAAACTTTCTTTGCAATCTTACAACTGGGGATCCAGATATATATTCAGTTCATTGGACAAAGAACATAAGTAAACATATTAGGGCCAAATCTTTTGTCTATCTTCCTATAAAGACATCAAATAAAATAAATGTCAACCAATTTCTATATTCCTTAAAGAAGCTCAACAATTAAATTAGGAAATTAGTAGGTTCCCAAATACAGAATAAGCAAATTAATATTCCTATACTAATAAAGATCAAAATGAATATAAGAATACAAATAACTTTACAGAATTTGAGATGGCAATAACTGAAGCTAAAAATCATCTGAGAAATTACCAGGAATTCCAACCCAGATTTCAGAAGATCCAAGGATATAAATTCTAACGTATAGTAAACAACTAAATTTTTAACATTTTTAACTATTTTATCAAATCTAAGTTGTCAAAAATATACAATGAATTTATGTACCATTGTAAGTACCAATTTCAAGGTGTCGTTAATTACAAAATGCATCCCAATTTCAGATTAAAATGTGAAAAAACTTTTGAAATAGATGAAATTTAGTATCAAAAAATAAACACTCTTATTTATAGAATCTCTATTAGTTTCCTAATTTAAAATTGGTATTATATTTGATACCAAGAAGCCCTACTAATTAAAAGCAGAATTTTTTAATGGCCAATGTAACAAGTGCTGAGCACATACACACAAAATAAAACATTTCTTAAATATTAAAAATGCCTCTTTTATGTCATCAAATCAAGAAACATTTTGTTCTCTCAAGTCCTTAAACACTGAAAAATTTTGGTAGCTCATATCTTACCATTTGAGCTCGGAGATACATTTGAGCTTGGCTTGCCGTTAGGGTAGGGGAGGTACTCCCTAGTAACATAGTCTGTTGGGTAATACTGCCGCTGGTAGAACTGGAAGCTTGGGAACGGCTTATTAACTGTGCAGGTGTAGGAGAGGTGGAGAGGTTGATCTAAGGAAGAAAACATATTAGATCATAGGCTTCCATTTCTTGCTCCCGTGTTAATGAATTTCACACCAAGCTCAGTTAGTCAATCAATGGTATAAAGTGTGGCTAAGGAACACAAAAGAGAGGCTTTTATCTTTGACACTCTCTGAATTTCTTGGGCAATTATTTGCACATATGCAAACAATACCATGGACTGGTTAGTAGGAGAACTTTTAAGGCTATCCACAATGTGTTTCAGTAAGATTTCCAGTATCTCATTTCCGCTACCTCCTAAAAAATTAGGGCCAGTGTTCACTTTGGCAGCATATAACAAAATTAGAATGATACAGAGATTAGCATGGCCCCTGCACAAAGATGACACTCAAATTCACGAAGCATTCCATATTTTTAAGAGAGGATTTTGAATATTCCCAATACTTAAAAATGATAAATGTTTGAGGTAATGGATATGCTAATTATTCTGATTTGATCATTATACATGGTATATATGTATATAACACTGTACCCCATATGTACAATTATGTATCATAAAAATTATAAAAATTAGGGCTAATGTTCCATTATTTTAACATTCCACATAACTTAAAATATTCTAAATCAATAGTTCACACTATTTTGTCATATTCTATCTCTTTTTTTTTTTTGTTTTGAAAACAGAGTCTCACTCTGTCACCCTGCCTGGAGTACAGTGGCGCCATCATAGCTCACTTCAACCTCAAACTCAGCTCAAGCCATCCTTCTGTCTCAGCCTCCTGAGTAGCTCAAACTACAGGTACATGCCACCATATCTGGCTAATTTTTTTAGTTTTTGTAGAGACAGAGTCTATGTTGCCCAGGCTGGTCTCAGACTCTTGGCCTCAAGTGATCCTCCCACCTTGGCCTCCCAAAGTGCTAGGATTACAGGCATAAGCCACCACATCCGGCCAGTATTCTGTCATATTTTGAGGAGTTTCTGAAGTGAACAAAAATTAAAACACAGATAATCCATTCATATATATATATATAAACATACATGTAACATATAATTCGCGTAAAGTTCTGACTTAAAAGCACTTACAGCAAAAGAAAATACAATTGCAACTTATCAAACAGATGAAAAAATCCTGAATACTGGCTACAAAATTATAAACACTATTTTAACACATTATCTGCCATGTGAGTTGTATTTAACTCATGCTAGTTTTGCATCCGGGCCCTGCAGTTGGTTCGTGAAAATCTTACTTGATGTTCTGATTGTTATAATTAATATTGACAACTTAATTGCATATAACTCATGTATAGAAAACAATAAAAAATCAATTTTTCATTAAATTAGAAAGGATCATTTTGTTTTAGAAGTTTTTTTATTCTATTTTTGTAATAAAACACAGTGGCCCGAAGGAAAAAAATTTTTTTCCCAGTGTGGCAGTCAATGTGTTAAAGTTTAAAACTGCTATTAAAGAATAAAGTAGGCCAAGCACAGTGGCCCAGGAGTTTGAGGTTACAGTGCTAGGATCATGCCACTGCACTCCAGCCAGGGTGACAGAGAGAGGCCCCATCTCAAAAATAAATAAATAAATAAACTAGCGTATAGCTGATCTCCCCGGATACATACCAAACCAGTAACTGGTTGTATCTATAAAAAGAAACTGGGGTGGGGTGGGTAGAGGAATAGGGAAAAATATACCCTTCTTATTAAATCCTTCCAATTTCAGGTCAAATGCATGTATTATCTATTTTAAAAATAAGTAATATTTTTAAAGAAACAATAATATAATCTGACCTCAAATCCTTTTCTGTAGAACAAAACAGAATAAAATTAAGAAATAATTTATTAGGAAAAAAAAGAAATTATTTACTAGACTTCTGATTGAAACAACAAGGCAGACTGGACTAATACAACCATAGGCCCAAATACACTTACTGGAATGCTAGATCAATATAAAAAATTACGATACATAGATGAAAACTCAAAAGGGAGGAGGGGAGAGGGAAATTCCCAGCTGCCAGAAAAGAAGGAACTCAAAGCCGGAGGTGTAAGCTCCAGTTGACACCAAGGCAGTCTATAGGGGTATCCTGGACCTATTACAGACAGAAGACCCAACTTTGAGCGTATTTCAGGGGAGGGCTATATGTGAAATCCCTATTTTGAGCCAAGATCCTGAAAAGGGCTGAAAAAGCTTTACCCATATACACTGAAAAGCAGCAAGGAAGCTTGCATCTACCCTGTTGCCACTGGAAGTGGCTATGAGAATTAAATCTCCAGGCTTGCACCAAGTAGGGATATAGAATTCAATTTTTTTTCTTTTGAGACAGGGTGTCACTGTCACCCAGGCTGGAGTGCAGTGGTGTGATCATAGCTCACTGCAGCCTCCAACTCCTAGGCTCAAGAGATCCTCCTGCCTCAGCCTCCTGAGTAGCTGGGACCACTACGCCCTGCTAATTTTTTATTTTTTCTAGAGATGGGGTCTCACTATGTTTGGTCTCCAACTTCTGGCCTCCAGTGACCCTTTTGCCTCAGCCTCCTGAAGTGCTGGGATTGCAGATACAAGCCACCATGCACTGCCTAGAATCCCTGTATGGTTCCATAATCTATCCCAAGACATTAGCATTTGAACTAGTCCAGGACGTTTATTAAGCTGAATAGTGACTAGAGGAAGCTGAGTAAAGGCTACATAAACAGACGGCTCTACTATTTTTGTAACTTTCTATGAATCTATAATAATTTAAATACAAAAAGTTTTTAAAAAACTGTATGGTGGGTACACAAGATTTGGTTATCTAATTCTCTAAATTTATATGTATCTTTTAATTATTTCATAATTTTAATAAAATATTTAAATCTATAATTCAATACATAAATACAGAATTATTCCACAAGCCAGATCTTACTCCTAACACACTACTGAAACCCCATTAGCAACGCAACTATCTACCTAACTGACAAATTCTGTAGATTCTTTTCAGACCATTCCTCTCAGTCTTCTTTACCAGGTCTTCTTTCTGACCCATGTCCAAAATGTTTATGCTTTGTCCATGACACTTTTCTTCTTGAATTCCTAAATTATCATATATGCTTCTACAGTTTCAAACAATTCAATCCCAGTGGCTTTCAATTCTTAACTATAAACCCTTTTTTGGACCTCCAGATCCAGATAGATACAAAACACTTCTAGATGTCTCTCACCAGCTGAAATGTAACATATTTAAACACCCAACTATTATTCCTTCTAAACCAGCTTCCCCTCAAATGGCACTGGCATTTTCTGAAATGCCCCCAACACAGATTATCTGGGAATCATCTTGATTCTTCCCTCTTTTACTATACACAAAAAATCAGTCCCGTATCTTACTGTTTCTACATCTTTCAGTCTCCTAATTTCCATTTTGATTTTTAATCATTCTGCGCCCATGTCATTTTCAGCCAGATTACTTTAACAGCTGCAAATTGATCACTCCTGGAATCCTGTCTCCTCCTACTTGCCAGATAATCTTTCCCATATTTTATTAATATTAATTACTCATTTAAGAATCTTCTGGATAAAGTTAAACCTTCCCATGACTACCTCTTTAGCACCACCTCCTCCCACTTCTCCATACACATCCTTCAGATAATCTATACCACACTATTTACAGTGCCATGATGTCTCAGTCATCCATGGCACTAAGCAATGATGCTCCGGACCAGACTGAGCATCCTCCCCACCCACCATACCTCAGTCTATCCCCACCTAAATTCCTTCTCAAAAATCACCTGTTCTAAGAAACTTTTTCAGGCATTCCTACAACCCAAAGTAGAACTGACTATTCCCCCTCCTTTTTGCCTAATTGTTATTGTCCATATATAATACTTTTAGCATGCATCTCTGTCTCATCCTTCTAAACAGTAATTTCTTTAAGGGTGGGGACCATGTGTTATTCATCTTTATATATCCAGTATCTATGAAATTGCTTCATTTAATAAAAGTTTATTAAGTTAATGAAGGTCAAGACATAATTCATAGTTTTCACATGATATTTACGCTCATCACACACACAGAGAGAGAGAGAGAGAAAGAAAGAATATGAAAGAGAGGGGGAAAAAAACAATTTTGGTATAGTACCTAACAAAGCAGAGTAAAAACGCAGAGATAGTGTGTGGTGATATTAGTTCAATTCTATTTTTGATGTGCTATATAATCGATTATTAATAAGCTCCTCAAAAAACTTATTTGTTTTCTGTACCACCTATGTATGGACATTTTGGATAAAGCCTTGCTCCAAAGATTAAACGATAGAGCAGAGTAAAACTAGACCCGGGGTTCTCTGACTCATGTATTTTAGCACCCAGAATACTTTTTTTTTTTTTTTCAATTCGCTGCTCTCCCCCTAATTCTGGTCACTGTGTCGTAATAATGCCTTGGCACTTCTTCTCAGTTGGCAATTCTTTTGAAAAACAGTAAGAAAGAAAGACATGCTTAGTAAGGCTATCTATATATTCTCTAAAGAAAAACAACAAAAGTCTTCTGAAAAAATGACTGGCTCCATCCAGGATAGTATAAGAGGTAGTTCACCATTTTTTATGGCTCAGTAGTACTCCATGGTATACATATACCACATTTTATTAATCCATTCATATATCGATGGGTACTTGGGTTGTTTCCACATCTTTGTGATTGTGAATTGTGCTGCTATAAACATTCAAGTGTAGATATCTCTTTTATAGAATGTCTTTTTCCCTTTCAGTAGATGCCCAGTAATGGGATTGCTGGATCAAATGGTAGTTATAGCTCTTTGAGGTATCTCCACACTAGTTTTCATAGAGGTTATACTAGTTTGCAGTCCCACCAGGAGTGTATGACTGCTCCTATCTCTCCACATCCAAGACAACATTTGTGATAAAAGCTATTCTTGCTAGAGTTAAGTAGTACCTGATCATGATTTTGATCTGCATTTCCCTGATGATTAGAGATGATAAGCATTTTTTCATATGTTTCTTGGCCATTAGTCTATCTTCTTTTGAAAAATTTCTGTTCATGTCCTTTGCCTACTTTTTTAATAGGGTCATTTGATTTTTTTCTTGCTGGTTTTCCTGAGTTCTATATAGATTGTAGTTATTAGCCTTTTATGTATTGTATAGTATGCAAATATTTTCTCCCATTCCGTAGGTTGTCTGCTTGCTCTAATGATAGTTTCCTTGGCTGTGCAGAAGCTTTTTAATTTGATCAGGTCCCATTTATTTATTTTTGTTGTTGCTGTGACTGCTTTTGGGGTCTTCATAAATTCGTAGCCTAGGCCAATGTCTATAAGAGTTTTTCCTTTTCTTCTAGAATTCTTATGGCTTCATGCCTTAGATTTAAGTTTGTTATCCACCATGAGTTGATTTTTGTGAGAGGTACGAGGTGCGGATCCTGTTTCAATCTTCTACATGTGGCTATCCAATTTTCCCAGCACCATTTATCTTGGATGGAGCTGGAGCCCATTCTTCTAAGAGAAGTATCACAAGAATGGAAAAACAAACACCACATGTACTCGCCATTAAATTGGTAATAACTGATCAACACTTATGTGCATATATGGGAAGTGACATTCATCGAGTGTTGAGCAGGTGGGGAGAGAAGAGGGGATGGGTAAATTCATACCTAATGGGTGCAGTGCGTACTGTCCCAGGGATGGGCACGCTTATAGCTCTGACTCAGGCGGTGCAAAGGCAATTTATGTAACCAAATCATTTGTACCCCTGTAATATTCTGAAATAAAAAAAAAATCACAGTGTACCTCTTTAATATATGAAATTTTTATTAGCCAATTATATGTCAATAAAGCCGAAAAATTTACGATTTAAAAAATATGATAAGCTGATAGCGAAAATGACTTAGAGTGTTTTTTAAGGAAGTAGAACACCAAGTACAAACAGAATGCTTTTCTTTTTCTTAAAAAAGAAAAGAGGAAATAAGAAAGCTAAACAGCAACTTCCTGACCACCTATATTCTTCACCTAAGTTGTAAGATCAAAGACCAAACATCATGTCTACTTTTAAGTTCCACATAACAAGCAGTATTTCAGGCATCTGTCTACTAATAAACACTCAACCCATGAGGGCCAACAGATCAGTAGCCATCTCTGCAAGAAATGCATTTCTCCAGCTGGCCTGACTGAAAAACAGCTGCCCTTCCTTTCTGCAACTGACAACGCTCTCCTCTATTTTCTGCTTTGCTCTGCTGACCTAAACAAGAAGAATATTATTATATTGGTTTCCATTATTTTCTCTGTCAATTCCATCCCAACACTCCTAATTCCCTTTCACTGAAAGCCTTGGCCAATCCTGTCACCTCATACCTCAAACCACACTGCACAAATGAACTCACTCACTGAACCCTATTACTGCAAGCTCTCTCTCCACTGTTACTAATTCTAAGAGTCACCAGAGAAAACCAAGTCTGCCAGGAAAAGCCTCTTAACTCCCAACCACCTCTTAGTGCCCCTAAAAGGAGGTTCCAGAGGGTCTCTGGCCCAGAGTATTCCCCATAGCCAAAGTCCACTTGCAAGCTGCCTCTACCATTTGACTAATCAGAATCAATCAAGTATATCATACAAAGAGAAATACTTCACAGATATTAAAAGGATGATATATATCTGTATTCAATGGCATTAAAAGATTTTTATGTTCAATGTTGAAAAAAAACTGCAAAATAATAAGCATAATTCAACTTATATAGTTACATACATAAATGTCTATGTGTATATATATCACATGTGAAAAACATGTTGAGAAAGATGACTGCATTGTATGTACACATGATAATGCATACTCATAAAACTGTACATGACTAGATTCAATATAAAAACACACACACTCCCCACTACCTGTAAGAATAGTCACCAAAATGTTAAAGGTGTATAATGCCTATTAGGAGTGAAATTTGGGATAATTTATATTTTCTTTTTTGAAGTTTTTATCTTTTCTATGTAGGTATTAATGTTAGAATCAGAGAGAAAATGCTATTTTCCTTTTTTTAAATGTTTACCTTAGTGTATTGATTTTCTTTTATTGCTTTAAGGCAGTTTATAAATTGTATTGCTTCATTATTCAGTGGGAACTTCTATGTGAGTAATTCAAATATCTCTAAGTAAAAAATGCTATATAGAAATTTAAGTAATATTGTATGCATGAAAATTTTTTTAAAAGACTGTACATTTTTAATAAAGAAATCAAACAAAATGACTATCCTTTTTATTATACAAACACATTACTTCTACTTTCTGCAATATAAGCTGGTAAAAACAAAAAATAGCAACCTCACCCTCTCTCAGTGTTTTCAGATTTTGACATCCTAGAAAGAAAAGTTGCAATGTTCAAACAATTAAAACATTGGAGGCCGGGCATGATGGCTCACACCTGTAATCCTAGCACTCTGGGAGGCTGAGGCAGGCAAACTGTTTGAGCTCAGGAGTTCGAGACCAGCCTAGCAAGAGCGAGACCCCGTCTTTACCAAAAATAGAAAGAAATTAATTGGACAGCTAAAAATATACAGAAAAAATTAGCCGGGTATGGTGGCGCATGCCTGTAGTCCCAGCTACTTGGGAGGCTGAGGCAGTAGGATTGCTTGAGCCCAGGAGTGTGAGGTTGCTGTGGGCTAGGCTGACACCAAGGCACTCACTCTAGCCAGGGCAACAAAGTGAGACTCTGTCTCAAAAAATAAATAAATAAATAAATAAATAAATAAAACACTGGAAATAATTTTAAATGTCCAGCAATAGGGATGGTTATATAAAATAAAGTGCATCCACACTGTGCAACATTACACAGCAGCTTAAGTGAGACTAACCTGTCTGCAAATATAGAAAGCTCTCAAGACACGTTGTTAAGGGAAAAAAACAAAATGCAGAATAACTGTGTTTATGATGTGTAAAAAAAAGTGCTAAACACATATATATACACACTTCTCTATGACATACATATCCATAATACATACGATGAGATCTGGATGAATATACAACAAAGGAGACAGAGGGACTGAGGGACAGAGGGACTGAAAGGGAAAGGAGGCTGAAAGGGACTTAAGACTTTTTTACTTTTTCTGTACCATTGGAATATTTTACAAGAATGCAATAAAGCTGCTCATAAACTATATAAATAAATATTCAGGCTACAGTTTGATTTTAGACTAGTAAGTTTTGTAAAAGGCTTCTACAGTCGACTTGAAATTACATTTTTAAGAATCCTTGAAAACATTGAGTTTTAAAACTTAAAAAATACCTCCTAAAAAGGATAACAGAGGATGAGGATATTAGCAATAGAACACTGAGAATGACTGATCATAAGAGAAAAATTTTCTCTCAGATAAATTTATAATGAATTCATTTGATACATGGTTGATCTAATTTAGACATATTTAGAGAAAACTGAACAGTTTTAAGGTTCTTGATCTAAAAACAAGATCGGCCAGGCGCAGCAGCTCACACTAGCACTTTGGGAGGCTGAGACTTTGGGAGGCCAAGACGAGATCGCTTGAGGCCAGGAGTTCAAGACCGTCTAAGCAACAGCAAGGCCCCTGCTACAAAAACTAAACAAATTAGCCAGGCATGGTGGCAAGTACCTCTAGTCCCAACTATTCAGGAGGCTGAGACAGGAGGATCACTTGAACTCAGGAGTTTGAGGTTACAATGAGCTGGGTGACAGAGCAAGACCCTATCTCTAAATACATAAAATAAAATAAAATAAAATAAAATAAAATAAAATAAAATAAAATAAAATAAAATAAATATCTTATTGACCCAATAAGAGTACTCTTAAGAAATTTTTTAAAAGAAAATAACTAGAAATATATGCAAATATATATAATGAAATATTCAATGCAGGTTTACTTATAACAGAAGAAAAAAATTAAAACCACCAGCACGAGACAAGTAGTTAAA
>CAUYSK010088334.1:0-14387 GCA_963575035.1 Avahi laniger | reverse complement strand
GGTGGAGAAAGCAAAGAACTAAGTGTCTAAGCTGGATGGGGCTCCAAGGACCACCGCTCCCATCACACACATTAACAGAGGAGGAAACTGAGGCCCAGAGAGTCAAGAGGCTTGTCAAGACTTGAGAGGTCTCATAAAGACCCTTCCCCCATCCTGATTGGCTGCCCTCCCTCAACCTGGAAAGTTAGGGGAGCACACGGTTTTCGGGGGGGCCCAGTAAACACTCTCCCTTCTTTCTTTTTTTTTTGAAACTGAGTCTGGCTCTGTTGCCGGGGCTAGAGTGCCGTGGCTTCAGCCTGGCTCACAGCAACCTCAAACTCCTGGGCTCAAGCGATCCTCCTGCCTCAGCCTCCCGAGTAGCTGGGACTACAAGCATGCGCCACCATGCCCAGCTAAGTTTTTCTATATATGTATTTTTAGTTGTTCAGATAATTTCTTTCTATTTTTTTTAGTAGAGACGGGGTCTTGCTCCTGCTCAGGCTGGTCCCGAACTCCTGACCTTGAGCGATCCACCCGCCTCGGCCTCCCAGAGTGCTGGGAGTACAGGCATGAGCCACCGCGCCCGGCCCAACACTCTCTTCTGAGCCTGGCAGACGCTCCTGCGAAAGCAGGGAGAGGGACTTGGAGGGAAGGACCCACCTTGCTCATGGATCCATGGGGTGGGTGGCACAGGCAGAACAGGGGCAGGTACAAACACAGATGAGGCCACCTGAGGGGCCTGGGGTTAGAGATTTTGGCTTTGGTCTCTGCCAGATCTCTGTGACTCGGAGGCAGTTTAGAGTCTTAGCTCTGTGAACTTAAGTTTCTACGTCTGTGACACAGAATCATATCTGCTGAAAATGATGTCAAGACCAGACCACAGGCAATCAGGAGAGGACGAGAGCCCCCCCGCTGTCCTCCTGGGGTTTGCTGCCTCACCTTCTGGGACAGTATGGTCTCCTGCATTCCTCTTCCCACTCAGACGCTCCCTCTTGTGTGGTTTGGGCTTCTTCCACTCCTCAAATGCTAGGGTCCCCCTAGGGTTCCAGGCCTGGAGCTCTTTTCTTCTTCCACTTCAAAAGTTCCATGGCTTCTCTCATTGAAACTCATGGCTTCAGTGCTTTCCAAATGCTTCAAGACCGCTGGGCTCAGTTGCTCACGCCTCTAATCCTAGCACTCTGGGAGACCGAGACAGGAGGATCGCTTGAGCTCAGGAGTTCGAGACCGGCCTGAGCAAGAGTGAGACCTTGTCTCTACCAAAAAGAAAGAAAGAAAGAAAGAAACCCAGCCAGGTGGTGCAGCATGGGCCTGTAGTCCCAGCTACCTGGGAGGTGAGGCAGGAGGATGGCTTGAGCCCAGGAGTTGGAGGTTGCAGTGAGCTACAATGACGCCACTGCACTCCATCCGGGGTGGCAGAGTGAGACTCTGTCTCAACAAAAACAAACGAGGCAACTGAGCACCCCTCCTCACAACGCCACACCCCTTCATATTTGAAAAAATCCCAAATACTCCATGTCCTCCCCCTATATTTCCCAGCCTCCCTTGCAGTTGGTTGAGGCCATGTGACTATTTTGTCCGGTGAGCGGCAGCTAGAAATAATGCCGGTCACCCTGGACTGAGGCCAAGTGTACCTCCTCCATGCCTCTGTTCTCTTGCTGTGCCAACCTTGGAGGTCACATGTTGAGATGGTGGCACATAAGTTGGAGATCCCTGGATGGAGGAAAGCCTCTGCCAACCCATGATGACCTGTCCGTGAACAAGAAATAAACTGCCAAGGTGCTGAGATTTCAGGGTTCGTTACCAAGTTGTAGCTTTCCTTATCCTAACTGATGTGCTGTCAGCGGAGCGCCATATTTGGATATCTCTCCCAGTCTCCAAACCTCCTTTTGAGCACTCCACCAGCTACTCCTAGTTGTCCGTGGTGGAACCCACAGTCCTTTCCTAAACCTACTCCTCTGCCTGTGTTCTGTGATCCCCATTTCGGTGGTCAGCGGCCACCCAAGCCAGAAACCTGCACTTCTCCTAGACACGCCCCCCCCCCGCCCACCTCTCATCAGTTGCTAAGTCCCCACCGTTCCCTCTGCTCTCTCCCGCGCCCAGGGCCACCTCCAGGACTGAGGTGCATCTCCTCTCCCCCTGGATGGCTGTCACCGTCCCCCAGCTCCTCCACCAGCTTCCAGCCTTTATTTCAGCTCTTGAAAGGTGTTGCTCTCTGTCTTGGGAAATGCACTGTTTTCAAGGAGCAGCCTCATCTTTGCCGTCATCCTCGTCTCTGTTCCTTTGTGTACATGATGCCTCTTTCCTCTGGCTGCTTTTAACGTTTTCTCTTGCTCCCTGGTTTTAAACAATTTGATGACGATGTGTCTTGGTGTAGTTTTCTTCGTTTCTTTCACTTGGGTTTTGTTGGGCATCTTGGATCTGTGGGTTCCCAGTTTTCATTATATTTGGAAAATTTTCGACCATTATGTCGTCAAAAATGTTTCTGTCCACCCTTTCATCTTTTCTCCTTTGGAGACTTCTAGCATATTACACGTACGTACCTCAGGCCTCAGCGTTGTGCAGCAGCTCAGTGATGCTCCATTCATTTTATTTCTGGCCTCTTTTTCTTCTGTGTTTCACTTTGTGCAGTTTCTGTTGCTGCGTCTTCAAGTTCGCTGACCTTTTCTTCTGTGCGGTCCGATACGCTGTCAGTTGTATCCAGTGCGTTTCTAAAATCCCAGCACTGTCGCTTTCAGCTCTCTCTTCCACGTCTCCAGTTGAACGCACATTTCCCGCTAGCTTCTTCAACATGTGGAATACAACTATAATAACTTTGAATATTCTCGTCTTCTAATTCTAACATCCGTGTCACTTCTGGGTTGGTTTCAGTCGATTGATTTTTCTTCTCATTACGGGCCACGTTTTCCTCCTCTTTCATGTACCAAATACTTTTTTATTGGATGCCAGGCACTGAATTTGACTTCACTGGATGCCGATTATTTCTGTAGACAGAGGAATATTCTTGAGCTTTGTCTGGAGTGTGGTTAAGTTACTTGGAAATGGTTTGATCCTTTCAGGTGTTGCTTTGAAGCTTTGTTAGGGCCAGAGCATTTAGTACAGGGCGACTTTCGCCCTAGTATGAGGCAAAACCTTGTGAGTTCTTCAGCCCATGCCCTGTTAACCATGAGATTTGGCACTCTGGCTGGCGGATTGCGTGTGAGCCCTGGTGACTGTCCCCTCTAATCAGCCTCCGGTAGTTTCCTTACTGGAACTGGAAGCACTGATCAGCATTTAGCTGAGAGCTCCAGGGGGACTTCTGGGGCTCTCTCCTGTGGGGTTCTTTCCTCCCTGGACCTTGGCCTGTGAACTCTAGCCTCCTCGGCCTCCTTGACTCCAGCTCAGTCTCCTGCGCTGCGTCCCCTCTCCCTGGGCCACGCCGGGAGCTCTCTCTGAGCGCTCAGGGGACAACTGCAGGTTCACCTCATTCGTTTCCCATCTCTTGGGGATCATTGTCATTTGTAGCTCAATGTCCACTGTCTTGAGAACATGGTTTCATGTATTTTATCTGTTTTTCTTTAGTTGTTTTAGACGGGAAGGTAAATCTGGTCCCTTGTTAGGGACTGAATCTTTGTGTTCCCACAAATTCACATGGTACAACCTTGTCCCTTAATGCGACGGTATTAGAAGGTGGGACCTTCGGGAGATAATTAGGATCAGATGCGGTTATGAGGATGGAGTCCTCAGGAATGAAATTAGCTCCTTCTAAGAGTCCTGAGAGAGCTGGTCTCTTGCTCCGCTCTCTGTCACGCAAGGATGCAAGTGGTTGTCTGCAGCCAGGAAGGGGGCCCCCGCCAGAACCCAGCCAGGCCGGCACTCGGATTCTGGCCTCCAGAACTGTGAGAAATAAATTCCTGTTGTCTGTCAGCCCCCGGTCTAGGGTGATTTGTTACAGCAGCCAGACTGGCTAAGACATCCCTGTTACTTCGTTTTGGTTGAAAGTGGAAGTGTCCTCCTGTCTTTTTAAGACACATGCCCCTGCTCAGTTTCACCCAAGCTTTCTCACTGCACATGGCCTAAGGACAAGAAGGGCTAACTCAGCACCAGGCACTATTCTAAGTTTTAAATGTACTGAATTGTTTAATCCTTACAACAACTGTGTGAGGGCAGTACTCTCTTTGTTCCCATTTTACAGATGGAGACACTGAGGCTCCAGGAGGTCAAATAACTTGCTCAAGTGCACACAGCCAGGAGGTGGTGGAGCTGGGATTTGAACCTAGGCAGTCTGGCTCCAGTCCTCTTTCTTAGCCTCCCCTCCACACTGCCTCTCTAAGACACTCCAGTCGGCTTCTGCCTCCACCATTCATTCCTCCATTCAGTGGTTTTCTGCGGACTACTGTGTGCCCGGGTCTGCTGCTAGTTCCTGGAGATGGGGAACGACTGGCTGAAGAAGGAATTATGAGCTGTGGGGCAGTGGAGGGCAGCTACACACCCGGGAGCGCAGAGGGGGGTCCCGCATCCACTTCCTGAGGGAGCAGAACCTGAGCCGTTCATTCCTGGAGGCGGAGGGGTCTGCAGGCGGAGGCGGGGAAGGGTATGTCAGTGATGAGCAAAGCACAAGGTGACAAACAACATGTTTGGGAAGACAGGCCAAGCAGAGATACCTGGAAGATGACAATGAGCACTCCAGGGTGAGCGGTGACCTGGAGGGTGGGCAAGGGCGAGGGGCAGGGGCTGTGGGGTGCACAGAGTGGCCTGGGCTTCCTTCTAAGAAGGGAGTGACCTGGTTGGAGCTGCAAACTGGGACGGTCACTCCGTGGATGATGGAGTGGAAGGGCCTGGCCTGGGGGCTGGGGCACCTGTTAGGAAGCTAGTGCCATGGGGCTGTGAGAGCCAGGGACCTGGGGAGAGTGGCTCGGTTGGATGTGGCGGGTAAGCAAGGGGATGGAGGGGTAAGGCTGGCCAGGAAATCTGGATGGTGGAGCTGCTTGGAAGGGGAGAGCCAGGGTTTGTGCTGCTAGGGTATATCTTTAAAGAGAATGGGCATGCACCTACTCGTCCCTTTCCCCTACCTCTGGTGGATGCAGATGTGATTGCAGGAGCTGGAGTAGCCACCTTGAACTCAGAAACTGAAGCCAAGTTTAAGGGCTGGCAGAACCACACTGTAGCCTAGAAGGACGTAGCTCTGCACTGTTATGTGTGGGAGAAATCGACTTCTAACTTGCTTCACCATAATACTTGGAGTCTCTGTGACAGTAGCTTAGCATGTTCTTCAACGGATGCATTTATGTGCCACTAATCCTCCCCCGCTCCTGAGCTTTGCCGGGGCTGATCCTGTGCTAGAGATGCCGTCCCTTCTGCCACCTCCAACCCTACTTGCCCCTGACCACAGATACTATCAGGTCAAGATTCTACCTGGGCCAGGCACAGTGGCACACACCTGTAGGGCCAAGGTGGGAGGATCGCTTGAGGACAGGAGTTCAAGACTAGCCTGGGCAACAAAGCAAGATCCTGTCTCTAAAAATTATAATAATTCTTAAAAAAGATTCTACTTTTGCCTCCCTTCCTCTAAAACGCATCTTTTTGCCGTGCCACCGTACACTGCCCTTTATGGTGCATGCTTGGCCACGTTTGCATCCTAGACCACGGGCTTCTGGGGGGCCAGGTCGTATTCCTCCTCTTGCGGCCGGTGCCTGCCCTAGTGGGGACTCCGTCTGTGTCAGGTGGACGATTCTGAGCAATGGGCATGGAGCGCATGCCACAGGGTCGTTGGGAGAATTAAATGAGCTCATTGCATTAGTCAGTAGGTTAAAACCACAAAGGATTTTTTCCTCACTCACACTATCTACCCATGTGGGCAAGGGGAGGGGGCTGTGCTTATCAGAGTTACTTGGGGACCACAGATGACACAGGCGTCTCCGTCTTCTGACGCCATTGTGGAGACACAAGGCTTTCTTGGCAAGAGAACACGGAGAATTGCACATCGGCTCTTACGTGCTTCTGCCTGGAAGTGACACTATCCTTTCTGCTCATAGCTCATTGGTCAAAGCACGTCCTACAGCCACGTCTGACTTCAAAGGGAGGAGGACACCTAATCCTATCCGCCTAGGAGAGGGACTGGGGCTACTGGTTAGCAGTGACGATGCCTACACCGCTGGGTATGCGGAAGTCTGGTACGGCACTGAGAACACAGCACACGATCAAGTGGTGTTTGTTTCTGCTCCTCGATCCAAACACACATTTCCTGTGCACAGTGGGGACCGGCAGTTGGTGGTCCTCGTCTCATGGAGCTTTGGTCAAGTGGGGGAAGAGGGGACAGACATTTCTCACAACAACACGCTCACATATAGATAATTATGGTGTGTAACGAGTGCTCGGAAAGACAAGATCAGGTCCCATGAGAGAGAATAAAGGTGTGTGTGTGTGTGTGTGTGTGTGTGTGTGTGTGTGTGATTACGTTAGAATGGGGCGTCAGGGAAGGCCTGTGTGAGAGGGCTGCCTTTAAGATGAGACCAGAAGTCAGTGGAAGAGTGGCAGAAGACCTTTTTAAGCAAAGGGAACAGCAGGTACAAAGGCACTGAGGTTGGAAGGGGTCCGGCCTGGCAAGTTTAAGCAACTAAAGGAGGCCCGTGAGGCTGGCCCAGAGTGATGGCAAGGCGGGGAGTGTTGGGGGGTGAGGGTGGAGAGGCCTGCTGGGAGGTCACCAGGACCTAGTGGCATGCAGCTGGGAGGCCACTGGAAAGCTTGAAGCAGGGTAGGGCGTGATATGCACCTTTCCTGACCTCTGATATGTCTGTGTGCCTCAGGGCTCAGGCCACAGAATCTTTTGCTTCTCCTATGCTTGCTCCCTGGGGAACTCATCGGCTCCCAAACGTGCGTCTCCAGCCCTGTACTTGCACCTGAACTTGACCCATGCGACCCCAGCTTTACTCCTCAGCTCTGCCAGGCTCCTCCACCTTAAGGTGTGCAGATCCAGACTCCTGACACCCCCTCCGCTCCTGCTCAGTAAAAGGCCCCACCATCCTCACGGTCAGAAACCCTGGGGTCAGGCTGGACTCCCCGCTCTGACACTCCCCAGCCTGGGTCCTTAAGGCTGGCTTGCCTCAAGGTGCCTCCAGAGCCCAATGCCCTTCCTCCCCTGGGTTATGGAAAAGCCCTCGCAAGCAGGCCCTTGGCTTCAGCTCTTGCCCCCCAGGGAGACCCCCCCAAAGCAGCCAGAGCAACCTGTGAAAATGCAGTTTGGATTCCTCCTCACCCATGGCGTCCCATCACACTCCGAGTAAACCCCAAACGCCTGGCCCGGCCTGTGTGGCTCGCAGGGCCCAGCCTCCGTGTTGCTCCCTTCTCCTTGCCTTCCCTTCCTCCTCTTCCTCACCCTGCCACTTGGGTGTCCCCGCTCTGTCCAAACCTGCCACCTCCTTCTCCTCCCTGATTCTGGCGTGCTTTGCTGAGCTAAGTTGTCTTCATAGAAAAGCACTTCCCGACGCCCACCTCACACAGCGGCCACCGCCGTCGCTGCAGCCACGACAGCTTCCTTTTTCCTCCTAGATCGTGGCCGTCCCAACATTAGTCACCGCGCTCTCTCCCCAGGAGGACATAAGTGCTGTGCAAGCAGGGACTTTGCTGCGCTTTCTACTGAACTCCCAGTGCCTGAAACAGGGCCTGGCACACGGAGGATGCTCCATAATATCATACTTATCCAACGAACGAATGAATGAAGGGAGCAAATGGCCTTGGGATTCCAGGCACTGCTGGCAGGACGAAGACCTTGCTTCGTTTCACTGAGCACAGGCCAGTCGGGGGCTGCTGGCAGTTTGGGTTTCTGGACGTGGAGAGCTACTTTGGAACAGGCTCCGTTTGCTTTTGCTTCACCCCAGGCAGGGCCCTCTAGTTACACACAAGCAAGCCCAAACCTGCGCCCATTTGTTCTCGCGAGGAAACTGGAAAGTCGCCACAACTGGAATGCAGATGCCACAGTTTGCGATGTTAAGTGTGCTGGTCAGTCATGTGAACGGGAGCAGCCTGGCCTGCTGTGCCCTTGAAGCATTGGAGAAATGCTTTTCCCTAAGTGCACGTGGAGACTGAGCCGTGGCTGTCCCAACATGGTGTCGCTTTGAAGTCTAATGACCCAGACTCCGGGAAATGCATTTTCGGTTATTATGATTGCTTTGCCTTGGCCCAGAGCCAGGCCTCATTCATTCATTCATTCACTTATTCAACAAGTCAGTGCTGAGCACCCGGTGTGGGCCAGACACTATATGCCAGGGTGGGCAGGGCGGACTCAGACCCCAAGGGAAGGAAATTGCTTGGGTCTTGGGCCGGGAGGTGGGGGCAGGTGACAGGGTGCTCTCTGAGTCCAGGGAGGTGAAGAGACCTGGAGATCTGGGGAGGAAGGAGGTTGTGGAGTCAGTCAGGGACCACAAGGAGGGTGGGACTGTGGGATCTGTGAGCCCCAAGAGCAACTGCTCCTGGAGGGCATGTCACACACTCTCGGGATTCTCTCGATTGTCTCCGAACTTCAGTAACACACGTGCTGGGCTTCCAGCTGCACACTGTGCGGGGAGCGGGTGACACAGAGAAGGCTGTTGCCAGACAGTGAGAGGTGAGCTGGAGCAGCAAACGTTAGACAGGAGGATGCCGGCAGGTGGGAGTGACAGGTGGATGTCCTAAAGGTCTCCAACAGAACACCCGGAAGTGCTCCGTAAAAGAAAAAAAAAGATTCTGTTTAAATGCATAGCCGTGTTTGTAAAACGAATGAATGAGTGAATGGATGCAAGGAAAACCTTTAGGGTGTCAAACATAAAGAGGGTTCTGGAAGCCTGAGTGCTGGGGCCTCTGAAGCTGCAGGGACATCTCAGGTCATTTGTTCATGTCCACGAGCCAGACGGGAGTTTCTCAACAGCAGGACGACCGACACCGGGGCCTGACTGCTGCGTTGTGGGGGCTGTCCTGGGCACCGCAGGGTGTTCAGAGCGTCTCTGGCCTCTCCCGCTGGATGCCAGGAGCACGCCCTCCTCTAGTGTGATGACAAAAGTGTTGCCAGACCGTGCCAAATATCTCCCGGGGGACAGAGCGGTCCAGGTGGAGGGCCACCGCCTTGGAGGCTTGAGTGTGAAGGGCCCCACAGGGAAGAAGGAGACAGGCCGTGGTGGGCAATTGTCATTGAGAGCGCTAAAAACAATCCAGAACTCTCAAAAGGCTACAATTTTTGTGGATTGTAGAGAGAGAGAGAGAAAAAAAGAATCCACTCAGTGTCAGTGAGAAATGAGAACAATTTGTCTGTTTCAGCATGTGCTCTAGGTGCGGCAAAAAGCCTTCTTTGAATTTGTAATCGCAAGCCTGCCCACACAAGGGTTAGGTGAACATGTGCATTATGTGTATATCCAGGAAACTCCAAGTGGTGCAATGGACTACAAGTGTGTTGGTAGCACCTAGCCACAGATTGGCAGAAGCAAACTCAAATTCTGCTGGGAGGGACACTCCTTCAACTTCTGCTGTACAGGATTCCCGTGGACAGAGACTAGCTAAGCTTGAGTTTACAAAACAAAATCACAAAGCACACGAGAAAACAACGGATCACAAGTGAGTTAGTAAAAACAACAAATGGCAAAATTAGACCTTCAAGACTTATGATATTGAAATTATCAGATCCAGAATATTTTTTAAAAAATATCATGCTTAAAATGCTTCAAGAAATAAAGATATTATCAGGAGAACCAGGCAAATACAAAAATGAACAGAGACTCAGAAATGAAAATGATAATGTTGAAATTTAAAACCCAAAGGATGAGTTTAAGACATATTAGATATAGTTGAAGAGCTAGTTAGTGAACTGGAAAACAGATATGAAGAAATCATTAGCTATAATGTAGCACAGAGAGAAAAATATAAACAAGAGGAAAAAAGATATGGAATATAGAATGAGGAGTCTAACAGATATCATTTAGGAATTCTAGAGATCACTGAGAGAATTGGGTGAGGCCTATTAAACAATATGTTAATTAGGATTTTTTTCAGAAATGATAAAGAAGACAAATCCTGGGAAGGAAGCATAAAGAATTCTTAGCAGAGTAAATAATGAGAAACCCAGACCGAAAAACATTGTTGTGGAAACTGCAGAAAAGGTCTTAAATGCAGCTGGATAGAGAAAAATCAGATTACAAGTCACTCCAGGATGGATCTGTGGGCCATGAACACTGTCCTTGGGATACCCAGAAATAACCTAGGGAGGGGACCTTGGGTGAAATGCTGGACTACTGCCAGCATGAGCAGGCTCAGGCTGTTGTTATTAAAATATTTAAAAAATATCACCTTAGTATTCTCTCAAGCTAGGCCTGATGGTTTCACTGCCCACCGTCTGTGGGAATGTGGGGGGCACACTCTGTAACCTCTGGCCCATGAGCTGTGGAGGTTTCTTTCCTGGAGAGAGTTAGGGCTGCCGCGGCAGCACTGCCTGGCTACAGTCTGGGGAGGGCGGTGTTGGCCACCTGGAGTAAGACCTGGGGGCTGACTCTGGACCTCTAGGCTTGCTTGGGGCCACTGCCCTCAAGGGACTCCTGGGGGATCGTGCTCTGAATTCCTTAGTCCTCCACTGTGAATTGAGGGTGGGGCTGCTGGGGAATAAATCTTATATGAGAACAATCAAAAAAAAAAAGGACGCTAAGGGCTACCTTTCCAACAACAAAGGTTCGGAGGCCGGGGATGGGCTGTAAGAGGAAGCTGGAGATGGCCGCATAGAGAAAGGTGGGGGTGGGGAGCTGGGGTGTGTGCAGGAAATTGCGGAGGACAGGGGAGAGGCTGAGAAGGGGAGGGTGCCGAGAGGAATCTCAGGGACACCTCTACTTCTGGGTAGAGACGGCACCCCCCCACCTCATGCATACACAGCCCCTTCTCCATTCTTCCTATGAATTTCTCACCAAACAAGCTTCATTAATTGTCTAATAACCGGATTAATTAAGAACGCTGAAAGTAAACAGCAAGAAGGTAATCTGATCCTGATTACTGTGTAATTGTGGGAGGACGAACTTATTTGCATATGCAAAGAAGGCTCCAAATAGGCAGAATGGCAACGGAAGGAAGTAATTGTCTATCTGACCCCCCACTCTCCACCTAGCTCTCCCTCCCACCTCTAGCCTCCTCCAGACCCCTCCTCAGCCTCCCTGGAAAGCCAACCGAGACGCCAGCCCCCGCTCGCCCCAGCTCCCCACGCGCTCCGGCCCAGGCGGCTCCTCCAGCTCCTTCCCCCCACAGAGAGGCAAGTCCCACAACGCCGCCGTCTGGGAATTCCAGCCTTGGTCCTGCCTGAGCGACCTTGGCAACGCGCCTCCGGTCCGGAAGACCCCCGGCCTGGATTTCTTCATCCGTAAAATGGGCTCATAATTACACTTGCCCCCGTGGTCACTAAGAGGACTAAAATAAGAGCGAATGAGAGTGTCTTTCGTAAACTGTGAGGCTCTGGGCTCACGCTCACCGGGCATTATCTTTTACGGCGGTCCCGGATTTGCCGTGGACGTTGTCCAAGGCCCCTTAGAGTCCCGCCTCGAGGGAGCCTCACGGGCACTGGCTTCCCTTTGGGGCCGAAATGCGCTCATGCCTGTAGAAGAGCTGGCCACAGCCCTGGCTAAATCCACGAGCCCCGGGGGGCCGGGGAGGCGTCCGGCCCGCGGACTCCCGAGGCCGGGCTCAGGCCGGAGGGGTGCCCCGCGCTGGGGCGCCCCTGCCCCCCAGGCCCTCAGACGCCAGATTGTTTTCTTACTGCGGCCTACGTCTCCCCTGAACTCAATTTGCATCTTCAAACCAGCTAATAGACGCATTAAAAAATCCATTTTCGCTCGGGATTGAATCTGACTGGAACAAGATCAATCCGCGGAGGCCTCTGTCCCGCTCGCGTCGCCATGGAGACGGCGGTAGCCGCCCCGCCCTGCGGCTCCCGGACGCCCCGCCAGCTGCCGCCCGCCGCGTGGTCGCGCCCCGGTCCACACCCGCGCGGGTTAGCTCGCCCCCACTCAGCACGCAACCTCTTCCAGGAGCTCGTAAACCCTCTTGAATCCTCCAAGACAAGTGTGCAAACCAGTGTTTCGGGGGGTGGGGTGGGCGGCTGCTTGATTTATCAATTGAACCGCACCCCAAATTCTATCCCAAAGCACCGCCCACCCGCCTGGCCGGCTGTGGCAATTGCTTGGCCCTTGGGTTTGAGAGGACCCATAGTCTCCGGGATTCAAATCCGGACTTCTGCCTCCTCCTTGCCGTGAGACTTGAGCGAGTCACTTCCCCCTTCGGGTCCCCACTCATCCGCGGTAAGAGCGGTACTAACGCCTCCCTGCAGGACCGGGGCGAGCGTGAGGCTGAGGCGGGCCGTGCCGGTGACAGCAGAGGAAGATTTTCAGCCCTACACTGCCTGGGGAGACAGGTTTACACGTTTACAGACAGTGTGTGACAGCCCCTTCCCCGGGACTGTGAGGCCAGAGACTAATCTGCTGTCCACGGCATCCTAGGGCCCAGCAGACTCTGGCGACAGGGCGTCCTGCATAAATACGTGAATATTCAGTGATGGAAGGGGGACCCCACGTTCCAGCGTGGCAGGAATTGGAAACTAGGCCAGACTGGCTACCTGGTCTGAATCTCGTCTCCACCATTTACTAGCTGTGTGATCTGGGGCACGTTAATTAACATCTTTGTGTCTCAGTTACCTCATCTGTAAAGGGTGGTAATAATTGTACCTACCTCTTGGCGCCATTGTGGGGACTAATTGATTGAAGTATATAAAGTGCTGAGAACCGGGCGGGCACACAGGGAGTCTTCAAGAACGTCAGCTCTTATTCCTCACCTTCATGCCGTGGCTTTGGCAGGGGACAGGCCCTGCCCCCAGCCTTTGTCTCTCCTTTCCCTCTCTCCTCTGAGAGCAGCCTCCTGTAGCTTCTCCTTCCAGGTTCTTTTTGGCCAAAGCACAGGTGGGCAGAAGTCGCCAGGGTTTCCTTCTGTGTTCTAGTGCTCGGGGAACAGAACGTGTGTGGGGGCAGGGACGTCACCTCTCGTTCCATCCACAGCCGCTCTCTGGCCTCCCCGACTATCGTGCCCTCAGCCCCCGGTGCTCCCTTGGCTCTGCCCTCAAGTCCTCTCGCTGCCTCTGGAGTCTCTGGCTTTTGCTCCGGTCTCCAGAGAGGCCCTTAGGCCTGTGGGGCTGGGGGCAGAGGGCGTGGGAAGGGGATAATGGACTTGGCCTGGAGCTGGAAGGACTTGGGGTGCCCAGGCCAGAACCCCTGGATGCGGTGGCCTCCTGAGCAGGCACTGAGATTTTGTGTAACTCAGACTGGCATGGCAATTGTCCAGTGTCCCTCCTGGATAAAACTGTCATTAGGAAGGTGCTTGGCTCCCAGGGTCTCCCCAAGCCCACTGGGGCTGTCCCAGGCTCTGAATTTAGCAGCGGGTTCCCAGGCCCTGCCTACACGGGAGGAGCAGTTCCCCCTCGAACCCTGTCCCTTCCCCTTTCACCTCCTCTCTCAGCCCCCTCCTTCCCTCTGGAGCCCACTATGGGACCAGGCTGTTTGGAGGGACAAAGCTGCTGAGATGGGGGCTCTTTCAGTAGTCCCCGGTAGGGGGTATGGAGTTATTGACCCCATGTGAAATGACCAATGAAACATCCAGTGTATTTAATGGATTTGAAGATCTGGCTTTGAGTCCTGGGTCTACTCTTGGCAAGCTAGTTCACTTCCCTGGGCCTTGGTTTTCCTATCAGGAAAATGGACATGTAAATAGCAGTAATAGGAATAACGATGGCGCCCTTGAGGGGTCATTGAGAGGACAAAATGAAGTCCTGCAAACTCTTGTAAACCAGTTAGGTCTTCCATCTTGGACTGGGAGGGCGGAACTGGTTTCCTTCCTCGTGTGTCTGCAAAGCCCAGCAACCCAGCAAACACCAGGTTCTTAATAATTTGAATGGATTTGAACACTCAGAGGCTGGCCCTGGCCAGAATTCACATGGGAAACAGAGAGAAGCCAAGGTGTTCCACCAAGAGGAAAGGGTGGTGGAGAACAGAATTCACATGGGAGACAGAGAGAAGCCAAAGTGTTCCACCAAGAGGAAAGGGTGGTGGAGAAGGAATTCAAGAGGATGTTAAAGAAATCATAACTTTCGTCTAAATATAAATATAAAATGAATACATGTGAAAGACTTTAACTCATTATTATTTTTTTTGAGACAGAGTCTCACTTTGTTGCCCTGGCTGGAGTGAGTGCCGTGGCGTTAGCCTAGCTCACAGCAACCTCAGACTCCTGGGCTCAAGCGATCCTACTGCCTCAGCCTCCCGAGTAGCTGGAACTACAGGCATGCGCCACCATGCCCGGCTAATTTTTTCTATATATTTTTAGCTGTCCAATTAATTTCTTTCTATTTTTGGTAGAGACGGGGTCTCGCTCTTGCTCAGGCTGGTCTC